>VZSV01000015.1:2214341-2240034 GCA_013398735.1 Nothocercus julius
TTTTCTTTTAATTGGCATTGTGCTATTCTGCTGGTAATGACAAGCGGGCTGTGATAATTAAGCTGAGGGGGGCTATTTGTTAATGCCTCTCTCGGGCGTTTCAGAGCTCTAACTGCAGTTCACAGGAACGTAACTGAAGCTGAGTTCCCTTCTAGAGAAAAGGGAAGCTTTTTAAACAGTCTTTGCAAGCAAGAGCGTATGCTTTCACCCTGCACAAAATGATTGGAAAACCCAACTGTGTATAAAAAGCTGTATTTCTATCAGATAACCCATTAAAAATCCTTTCTCCCAAGCAGAACTATCTTCTGCAGGGAAGAGAACAACTAAAACCAAAATGTCCTTGCACCAAGATAACGTGTTCCTGAATGTGAAGGGGATGAGTAAGCTTTGAAAGTCAAGGAGCTGGTTAGTAGAGCCTTGTGTGCTGGACACAGTGAAATTGAAGGATGAAAAAGGATGAAATTAAAGGATGAAAAAATATCTTTTTCTAAGACTTATCTCAAGGCTAGAACCAGGAACAGCAGCATGTGAGTGCTAAAGCTCCCATTTCGCCTTGATAAGGATTTGTAGGAAAGAAATAGCTACTGGCCCGGCTACCATTTCTAGCCTTTTTGACACTCTAAATCTCAAAAGCAGCAAATGTTTTATGAGAGGTTAGTGTGGAAAAGAGGAGAGGGAGCACAGTCAGTGTAACCAAGGTAAAAGGCCACTGAATTCTGGCTTTTATCAGAATTCCAAGGGGATCGTAAATCAGCATGGACATCCAATTGCCTAAATATGTTTGTCTGTATAAAACTGTACTCAAGCCAGAACAAGCAAAAGTGCATCTCCACCCAGATGAGCAGAGCTTTAGCTGTGCAAGTGCCATTATTTCTAATGAAAGCTATAATGACAAAGCCTGATTCATCTCCTTAAGACTGTCAGATTAGTCTTTCTGATAATATGGCCTACATTTTGCAAGTGCTTTTAATGTCCAGAACAAATTTGATAAAGCCCAGATTATTCCAAAATGCTTATTGAAAACTGTTTTTATTTTTATGACTGCTAGAGGTTTCCAAATCTAGTAATCATATAGGTAAGCAAAGGAACATCCATTTAACTTTTAGCAAATTATTATATGGTTTTTGAGAGTAAATTTTTTTTTTATACCATTGCGCTCCAAGATATTTTCACTTCTCACGCTAGCAGTATTGCAAGATGTGGGCTGCGCTGTTCTACACAGCCCCATTTTCCTCATTTGAGAAAGAGGGGACTTAAGGCAGCCAGAACAGGAATTTGAGAACTGGAATCATAGAGTAATTCAAGTTACAAGAGGCTTTTGGAGGTCATCTGGTCTAACCTTTGCTCATTTCTGCCTGCTGAGCCTGTATGAGCTTCCTATGATTATAATTACTTACATATATAACCATGATTGTGCCTGCAATTAAGGGGGGGCTTTTGCATGCGTCAAATGACTTAGAATACATTTTTACAAAGGAGTTGTAAGGCAGAAATCGCTAAATGCTAATAAGCATTTATTAATTTAGATCAGAGAGTACATTAATTTAGACCACAGGAAGCTTTATGTGGGGATGGCAGCACAAGATGGAGCCTCTTTTCTTTTTAATTCACTTTTTGATAAAATGTATAAGCTTCTAGGAACTGGTAACTCACTCTGCAATTACGTACAAAATGTACAGACTATTTGCTTTCTGTGACTGAAGATTTTACCATAGAAAAGGTTAAGAATAGTTCTAACTCAGGTTTCTTAGCTTTGTCACGGTAAAATATATGTACCAATCCGAATCATGAATTAGAGAAGTTTTTACTTGATTTATAACATTTATATAGCTCTTTTGAGTGCTCATTGGTGAGGTTTAACCTAAGCACAGCCAGATCACCCTAGCGCAGCGTTCAGGGCCGTATTCTCCATCTCCTTGCTCTTGTATTCCCTGTGTACGTTGCTTGCACTACTGTCTGGGCAGCTCTTAGTCATTCCTCTTCAGGGCACAAGGGTAACGTCCACAGGCAGAGCTACCTACTGCTGGGAGAAGTGGTTTCTCCTAGCAAGGGCTGAAGAACTAATAAAGAGATGACTCATTTTACTGGCACCACCTCTTCTACAAAACCCTTGATGCTAAAGGTGTTGTTGCTATACTGGAAATATGGAATATACTGGAAATGTGTTGAAATAGTATACCAGTCAGTCCCAGAGGATGTCTCAGTGAGAAATCACTAAGGTCCTAGGAAAAGGTTCTTTCCTGAACCTTGCCCAGAAGATGTGGCAAAACCTGTTATTCAAAGATTTTGTTAACGCGCTAATATATTGCCCTCTTAGCAGCTGAAAAACATGGGTGTCCACATTATAGCTTGGGAATTCATTCCTCCTCTTAGTGGATTCAATATGGATTCTGTTGTTTTTATTTTTTACTTTAACTTCCTTGGCATTAATGTTGAGACCTACATAAAATTAATCTTCATTTTATTAAAATCCAGAGAATAACTATATTAATGGTATTTAGCTGAATATTCATTATCTTCTGCCTTAAATTCTTTGGTTGAAAATTTATAATAAGGACAGATCATCTATTACAAAAATTACCATGTTTTTGTTAATTGCTTGCATAAAGCCACCTCTATAACTTTTTGTAGTCTTTATGGTCTCTGTAATTTATGTACTTCCTTGGTAACTTGGGTTCGAACAGCTTACTGTTCCAAAACATCTCTAGACCAGAGACACCCTCATGTATTTTCCAGAAGAATCATATGTAGTATTTCTTGGAAATATCCGTATGACAGTCAAGATTCACTACTGATTATTTAAAAATCTGTCAGCAGCAATAATTTTGCAGTCTAAACTTAGGGACAGATTGTGAGCATCTAATTTCATTAGTGCGAAATCATTCAAAAGGGATAGCCCTCTGAAATAAGGTAAATATTTCCTAATAGTAGAAAATGTAAAGTAGCAGAAGGTAGTAGAAAAATAGAGATACACTTCTCTGAATGAAAAACCTACCATGAATGCTCAGTATTTCAGTATCAGACATGAGGTCATATATGTAGCTGGTCAAAATACCTATAATTCCAGAGACTTCAACTAAGATATGTTGGTTTATACCTGCTGTGACTCTGTCCTTTAACTTTTCTAAATATAGGAAGCAAACTTTAACCATTTCCAAGTGTTCCATTAAGAAACTTCACAAAAGAGGCTGTTATCCCTGTGGGATTCTGCCTGCTGCTGCATTGCTGTTTGCAAGCAGAATGACAATGACCACAGAGTATCTAAGAAAGACCTCTAGTAGTTCCGGAGAGCCACTAGCTAATTAATTCAACTCCAACTAAAAGCTACAGTTTATTTAACAAAAAAAAAAAAAAAAAAAAAGACCAATTTTATTTTTGATACCAAATAGGCTGTAGAAACTACAGAGCTTGCAGCAATGATTTAATAAACTACTTGCACATGTAATGAATCTTCTACTTAAAACAGTGATATTTTCTATCTCTCAGTGACGGACTGAAACAAAGCCTGCTGTCTTTCTTAACAGCACTGTTTAACTTAATGAATAGTCAACTTAATTCATTCTCTGATGTGCATAAAAAATTACCCCAATCTGTATATCATAAATTATTCATGATGAGAGTACAGTTATTTGGAGGGAAGGACATATTCCGAGTTCCCACTGCAGACAGAGGGATGCTGTATGCAGATGAGATGCACGAGTGTGTACGGAATAGAGTATTTGCAGGAGATTACAGTGTCTGCAGAAATGTAACCATATCTATATGGTCCTGCATTGACAACTGATCACATTTTAAGCAAAACTGCATCAGTTAAAATAGAAAATGTTTACACAAAGCCATGGGCCAAATTCTCTCTCCCTGTGCACTTTTTGATTCTATTGTCTATACGTATTGCTTAATCCTGAAGTTGGGCCTCCGACCTATCCTAAAGATAGGATGCCTATCTTTACCTTAAAAATGGTGCATGTTTTCTTTTCTGCTACTGTATGTCCACTAGAATGCCAACTTCCATTTTTCTCTGAATTGTATGTCACGTTATGCAAAGATTATTCTCCTCACCAATAATTTACTTGCTATTACCTGCATCAGCCACAAAACTCACTGGCCCTAGATGATGCTCTGCTTGAAGAGTGAAAGGGGGAGATCGAGTCGGTAGTTGCAAGTTCCCTTGAAGGGAAACGGAAAGTGTGCTGATAGTTTTGGGTTAAGAATCTGAGGAGAAAAGGTCTCTGACAGTCCTGCTCCTTCCCCTTAGGGCTCTGTGGTGCTGATGCGGGGGCAGGTCTGGTGCTGGTTGGCAGTTATGTTGCAAAAGAGCCACAGGGGACTCAAAATGCTGAGGTCTGAGTTTCTCCAGAAAAGCTTGTTTACTGAGCAGGCCCATGTCTTGGACTTGAGAGCAAGTCATTTCCCAGAGCCTGATGAAAGGATGTAGTCTAGCTGCAGTGGTTTTACGCTGATGGATTCCCAGTGGAAACAGGGGAAGCATGGAGAGTGGTTTTACTGTTGTAGAGGATCTGCATTAGGAGGATTTGATAGTGCAGGTTATTGTACTCACGAACTCTTCTTAATAAAGATGATGTCTGTAAAAACACGAGCTGAAGTGTTTTTACAGAGAAATCTGGAAGGCTATACTGAGTCAGTGAACACCAATTTATTTCAGTTTTACACCCACATAAGTCTACTGAATTGTAAAGCATACACCCCGTAGTATGCATTTCTGTGCTTCTGTAATCAAAGATCACATCCCCAGCACTGTGAATCTGCTACTTGTGCTTTGTTTTCCTTGAGGTCTTCACTGGCACAGAAGCAAGCAGCTGTACCTGGGAGGAATGACTGCACTAACCAGTGCCACCTAACCTGTCCTTCGTCACATCCCTAGGCTCGGAGGGACATGAACTCCAACAGTTTAATCACTGGCAGAGGGGCTTAGCTAAGTTTGAAGTTCCCAAGGTAACTTATACAACCACATGGTACCCAGGTTTCAAGAAAGAGAATCTGAATGTCAGCTTAAGATATTTCTATCTTACTTCTGGGAGAGGGAAAGTATTTATCACATTATGTTGGACACTGGAAAATAAATCAGTAATTTCTAACTCTACAAAACAGAAATTCATATAATTCTTAAAATAAATTTAAATTGGCAGTGCAGGTAACTACCAGTGTATCTGCTAAACAAGGATTTTTCTATAGCAGAAATATCCAACCTTGGGAAAGGCCTGGAATACATAGACTGCTACAGAGACTGGTAAGGACCGTATGTGCCAACCTTTGCCTTGTTATGTAAATAAAAGTGAAGCTGCCACATGACAAAAATCCAGATCTGTATCATTGCACGGGACATGAAGCTGTATCACATATCTGACGGTAGATGTCTTCACTAAATGATGTACACTATGAGCCTTGGGCTTAAGGGTGGATTTGTTGCATTTTGGCAGCCTGACAGAGTCATGTGGTTAAGGAAGCTTGGGAAACCCTCATCAAGAAGGAGAAAGTGAATGAGTTTTAGCTCTATTTAATGGTTTCAGTAGGTTGGATATTAGGTAGGTCACCTGTACTCAATCGCGTATTTGCTATAAGGCTAAAGCTATCACTCCTTGAACGGTTCAAATCATTTAAAACATTCATGAACCTCTTTGAACTTCTCATAGGGTGACTGGACTGAAGTCCTGGATTGCTAATGTAACAGAAAACGCAGTTAGAAGTGAGAAACAGCCCACATCTCTCAGCCTGCTTTCACAACCAGGAGCACTGCTTAACAGCAAACTAAAGGCCAGGTTCTCAGTCACCGAGGTACTGAAGTGAACAGGAAAAAGCACAGAAATAATACTGCAATTCTCACAAATAAATAGTCATAGTGGAAACACTTAAGATTAAGGAGGGACTGAGGCCACAGGTTGCAGAATGAGCGCTGCAAGTGCAGGAATCACTGCAGCAGCGCAGATGAGGGCTCCCAGCAGATGACAGAGTATGTGGAGACCTGGCATTGCCAGCAGTCAAGCGATCTAAGCCAAGTATTCTTTGAAAACGGTGCCTACATGGCGATTTAAAGCCTGGCCCACTTCCTGTGAATATTTGCACTGTTTTTTGCGCTGTGTAAGATGATGTCTGGCAGTGCAGCCCCAAATGTCCTGCTGTGGGTTTTACAGGCCTTCTTCCAGCCATTCCGCATCTCACATCGTCCTCCCTGGCACTTGTCAGCCATTTTGAGTAACATGGTCCAGTTCTTAAATCTCTTCACTGACTTCTGCTAACATATTGCAGGGCATTCAGGTTTTTTATTAGCCACTATAAAACCGTCAATCTTAGCACATTGGTTTATCTTGCAGCCATTCTGTACCTGCCCTGAGACATTTACAACATTAGCTGCTGCTCGTTACCACATCATAAAGTTTAGCCCCTGGTAATTTCACTTAACACTTCTATTTTCGATATATGCAGAGTCAGCTGAATTTGACTAGAGCAGGAGTGTTTACACAGAAGGGTTGAAACTGAAAAAATTAACCTAGTTTAAGTTTTGTTTGCTGCCTATAAGCTTGTGAAATGCTTAAAAAAAAAAAAAAAAAAAAAAAGTTAAGGTGTATTTATTGAGTGCTGTCCTGGTTTGTAGTATCTGCTGTTTTCTCCTCGGAATTCAATCTAATGAAAAATTGGCCTGTGATTGGTTGCATCTATGTAATTGATTATGTTCAAGTTGAGACTCAATGAAGGTTATTGCCGTGTTTTAAATGTTTCTAGTATAAACTAAATGGACTCACGACCAATTGTCACCAAAATTACCTGAAGCAAACACCAGCGTTAGCAATCTCAGCAAAGAACAAAATGAGCATGGAGACTGAAATGTCTGCTTTCTAGACAATCTAGAAGCAATTTCTGTGGCTGAAATTTGAGGCACGTTGGCGGAGTAAGTTGATAAAGGACTTCCATCTTCAGCTTTGTCAGGGTAGACTGATATATTTGACCAAGATGGAGTTACACTACAATATGAGACCTTCTGGCAACTATAGGAAATATACGCTACCCCCAGGGAGACAAGCAAAAGGCAGAGGAATGAAACAACTTGTATAGCCAGTAAGGAAAAGATGAGACAATTATAGAAACAAGCAAACATCATTCATTCTGAGCAGCCTGAACTAACAATTGCAAGAACTCTACAGGAGTCTAGGATGTGATCATATGATTCAGACAAGCCCTCATAACTTAAGATGATTATTTCAAATTTTTTGAGCTGACATTTGCTTTTGAATATGTTTTCTTACATTTTATTTGCTGGGAATTATGTAATCTACTTGCATCTCATTTCTTCTTGCAGTTGTTATTACTCTACTTTTAAATGACAAGCATTTTAGGGCAGCCAGAGGTTCCACAAGGAAAGTAAGTATGAGAGAGAAATGAATGAAAAATGAATGATATCTCGGGTATCTTCTGCAGCATTGATTTTGCTTAAGTTTATCTTCTGCTTGTATCTAATTGTAAAATATATAGTTTTGGAAGATACGAACTTTAGGAGATACATTTTTTGGTTTTCTTTTATTTTTTCCTTTTTCTTTTTAAAAAAACTGTTCTGTTCATCTCTGTATGTGAAATCTGAAGCACTTTGGGCATGATTGTCTCTTTTTGCTATTACTTGGCTCCTGTAGATTTCAGCTATAGCTGGCAGAGTTCAAGAAACAGAGTGAAATTAATGGCTGTTACTGAAAACGTGATCTGACCTGGTGGTTTTTAGTATGAGCTCTCATTGTCTTTCCTGGCTGCATTTTATTGTATCAAATTGTCATCTGTTACATTATATGTCATTTCTCTTTCCAAATAAGGTAGAAAAGATTGCTCTAAAATCTCACTATAATTTAATAAGGGGCACAAAGAGTTTAGTTTTAATCTCAGGGAGTAAGATTAGGAAAACACAAGTGCCCACCAGCTGTCTGTTTAAACAACAATAACTCTGAAAAACAATGCTATTCCTTATTAAACTTGAAACACGAAAGAATAAAGGTTCTTGTTGTGAAGTATCCTATGAGGGACTCTTAGGCATATTTTGCCAGAATACTTGCACAACTCTTTTTTCTGTATTTTGTCAGCATGATAGTTTTACCCAGAGCAGAATCGCTTCCGGATCAATCGTTCATGATGTAGTCAACCTCACCATTATTTGTCAATTTTTAAAATCAAACATGTGAGATGCCACAAATCTCAGAGATTTTGCTTTTTGAATAACCCTCCTGAACTTTTTTCTTTTTGAGATTTAGAATATCTTTTATTTGCCCATGGATGTGATCTTTAAAATTCAAATTAAACAGACTATAAATTCTCCTTTTAGAAAGAAATTCCTCAGAAAATTTCCATCTGTGTCTCTCAGTACACAGCACGACACAATAGGGTAGTGCCTGGGAATCAAGAATATTGGATGTTTATCCCAGTTCAAGGACCTATGTCCTTTTACTTGCTGTATTTAGTCAATTCATTTCATAAACACTGGGATAATAATACCCCACTGCACAGAGCACCTGGTGATTTGTGCCTGACAATCCCGTGATAAATATTACTGGAAAGGCAAAGCTATAAGCAATTAGAATGGGGGAGGAAAGGTTCCTTTGCTTTACCAATTTTACAGTGATTTTCTTTTAGTTAAGATCAGGAAGCAAATAAATGCCGTAGAGCTGCCTTTCTCATCTCTGAAGAACCATTTGTTGGATATGATTCTTGTTTTTCCCATTAACAAGATTAAAAAGAAATCATGGGAAAACAAAGTGTTTTTTTTTCTCTTTCTTTTTGCACATTCTTTATTGGGCAACATTAAAAAAGTCATTGACCTGGAGATTATTGCGGCATCTCTATGACATAACACTGATCTTAGAATAGCATATAATCCAACAGAAATGACAATGCAATTTGGACATAAAGAATTAGATCTTAAATATCGCAACACAGAATAAAGAAGAGATTACAGTCCCCTCGTCCTTTTACAAGGCTGAATTATGTTGTTTCTATTAATGGCTTAAATGTGGGAAAGTGAGAAATAACGGATTTTACATCAGGAAATCATTTATTAGTGTGGAAATTTAGTGTAAAATATGCAGCACTGAAGCACCTCCTTAGCCAAGGATATTGCAGGGAATACTTGTCAGTATTCCTCTTCTCCAAACCTGTCTCCTTTAGTGTCAACTCTTGGGTTATGTGGTGCTGTTGACTGAGGGAGCAGTTTCAGTTTTGTGGGGGGCCTCATTTTTGTGTCAAAGCACAGATGCCGCAAGATGAAAAGTGTCTACTCAGGTCACTGGACTGTCAACGGCCTAATTAAGCTCTTCATAAATTTAGACAGGTAAACAAAACAAGTTTTTTAGCTTGCTAAATTTATTGATAGATCTATGATGGCAACATTTTTGTTTATTCCCTTTAGTTTACAGGTCAAGCTATCAGTCAAGCTTAAGCTGTGGATCCAAATAGAGACACTCCACACTGTTTCCTGAGCCTGGCATTCGCACCCTCTTAAGCCCTGTCCTCAGCTCTGCCTCTGCCCAAATGATCCCTGGGGCTTGCTCGGCAGAGCTTCTGCCCAGGAAACCCTCTCCTCAGGTCTCCTATCCGTCCCACTCCTGCTGATTGATTCAAGTAGGGCATCGAATTTCTTATTCCACTGCACTTGTGTGGTATTATAGCATGCAAATGCGTTCCTGGCACCTGGAGACACCTTTGGACTGCATCTTCTAATTTTACTTAAGCCTGACACCTTATCACTTATGAACAACTCTATTTTCATGTTATAAAGGTGTTTTTATTTCTGAAAGCTGTTGGTGAAGCTAACTTATATTGTCTTTGCATCTAAGCATATACCATTTTTACAACCTAAGTAGGCACAAATATATTTCTTAATATTTGCATTTGCTGGAAGCTGGACATGATGGCAAATTGTTGTGTTAGAAAGGAAAAAAACAATCACTGAGCATTGCTTGCTAGAAATGAAATTGCATTGCTGGGAATGTGGCTTAGCAGCCACGTTATAGCCCTTATCTTCTGTAAAGCAAGTGATGATCAGGGGAACAGTCAAATATATATTAAAAACAATATAGCATATCTTGTTTGTTTGTTTATTCTGAGTATATTCTTACTGCTTGCTCCTTTCAGATCATCGAAGGATCATTACTGAAATGTTTAGCAGACAGAAATATGTCTTGAAGAAAGAGCTGAATTGACAGAGGATGTTTTCTTTTCACACACAGCTCTTTAATCAACTCATCATGAAAACTCATTCATAAAAAGAGCATAAGCCAATAGTGAAAACCAGACTGCAAGGGTCCATTTTAACAGTGTTTCTGATTTCACTTCTTTTTTAACGTGTGGTAACCACTAGTAACACGTGTGTTCCCGGATAAACTAACTTGTATCATGCAAGACGCCATTTACGCTTATGCTCATGAAACAGACTGTGCAGGGGTGGATGTGGTGTTGAGTCCTGATCACAGGGTAGATGTGTGATACATTAAGAGTGTAAGTGGCAAGTTAATGTCTCTATGTCAACTGCACAGGAAAATTGTCACCAAGTGTGTCTGAATATGCCCATATGAATTTTTTTTTTCTGATAAAATGGCCTGCGTTGGTTTTGTTTTGGAATTCTGATAGGCTTTCCTTTGTGGTTGGTGTTATTGGGATGGCTTCGTGTCCAGAACTTCCTCATTCTGTGGGGTGTGAACATGTTAGCTTCAAGATAAGGATCATCATTCCTCTCTGTTTATATGTACTCAGACAGGATTATTCAGTGGCAGTTTTCTGACCTTAGCACCTTATTTCACAGGAAGTCCCTTCATATTGGAGTGGAAGAAAACTTCCCCCCAAAAGGATGGGTCAGGACATAATCTAATAGTACCATTAGAGTTGTATTTCAGTCTCCAATTTTTAAATAAGAGAATATTAGCTGTTTTGCTCAAAGGGAATGGCTGTCTGTGTTTCTTGAAGAATTCTTCTATTTTCTGTGCCCCATTAAAGGAGCAACAGAACCTTTTCCCATGGTGGATGATATCAGCTCTATTCTGTGGGGAATATCTGACGCATTCTGTAAATATTTTTCAATTAAATTATTTAATGAAATATATTTTTTTAAATCACTTCCTAAAATGTTATTTATGAAGCATTTCCAATTTGAGATATTTAGAATGGAAAAGCATGTCCAAAAGCATTTGTGGAATAAACTTCAATATGTCTCAAAAGACCAAATCATTATTATCAAGTAACAGTAAGGAGAGAAAAAAAAAAAAAAAAATTGCTGTAATTGCTAGGGGCAGAAACTGGTTTTCACAGAGCTGTTCAGAGGAGACGGAGTTTGCCAGGTACAGATCTGTCAGCTCAGATGCTATCTGCTGAAATCCTCTTCCATCTTTGCACAGCAAGAGACTGCCAGGAATCCAGCTTCATTCCTACACGTCTACTGCTGCTTTGTAACTTCTTGGTGGATTTGCTCCTTGCTTGCTATGTCCTTTAGAAGGCAGTGTCTGTGTTAGTGTTTTCCTTCAGGGCAATTGAGCAGGCGTCTCAGGTATGTGAGGACTTTTTGCGTGTTTGGTTTGGAGAGAGGCTTTTCTGAAAAAAAAAAAAAGACCCTCGAGCTGATCTAACCTTCACACTGAAGAAATGAAGGAGGAGGCTACTGCTATGTCAGCCAGTCTCAGTTTTGCATATGGCTAACATACTTTTACACCTTGGCTCTTTCTTCACTAGACTACTGCTCCGTGTTGCACCAAACTTGACTGTATATAATGCGTGTGTTAGATACTGCTTCTGTGTGAGTCTTGTTACTTCTTGTTTTGTGCAGGTCTGAATTTCTTTACCTGACCGCTGATGAGTTTTTAGCTGTGGGATGTCCAGTGCCAACCTGTGCCCCTCGTCATATCACCCCATATCTCCACTTCTCCAAGCTGTTGCCGTCATATGAGGCTTGGAACCTTCTACGTGCTGTCATTGTGTTAGTCATATGTGCCACCTCCTGCACAGAGTAACTGCTCGCTACCTAAAATTGTGGTTGCACCACACAAAGATAACTAGAAGTGAAGCAAATAAGCCATAGACAGCTGGTCAATTAGAGAAATTGCTGTCAGAGCTAAACCAAGTAAAACAAAGCTGCAGGGAGGTCAAGGGAAGTTCAGACAGAGCAGGGCTGACAAGCCTCAGCCCTGAGGCCTTGCAAACTCGGTAGAGGGCTGATGGGCTGTTATTAGCAGTGGCAATGCCGGCTGGCAGGGCTACACACTTATCATGCTCAAATAGCCCCTCAGGGGTGACAGTGATGCAACCGCTTCCTTTCCTGTTTATGCCCCCAAGATGACGAATATTTTGGAATAGAATCTCAGAAAGAAATGCCATGGTATACAGGAGAGAAAAAAAAAAAAGAAACGTATGCTTTGTCTATCTGTTCTATAGAAAGAAGATCTCACTATCAATTATGCTCAGCTTTTTATGCAAGAACTTCACATTCTTTTTTGAAAACTGGTAACTTGTTTTAATGATGATAACTAGTAAATAATAAGATAGCTCAGCAATTTTATTGAGAAGAAACCGAGGATGGATTCATCCGGCTGGTGTCTTCTCTCTCCTTTTTTGCCCCTTCTAGCACTCACTGATAAGTGAAAATGAAGGCACATAACTTGTAAATGCTACTTAGCTCTCAGAATTTTGACATTCCAGTGGGCTTGACATTAGGCGTATTGATCATTGCAAACCCTTTCTTCCAGTCCCTATATTTAAGTGCGACTGTTAGCTCTAGTCAAAACACCAAGAAAGTAGGAGCAATTCCTATTTCATGCGCAGACACACACATATACACAAACGTGGACTTCTCAGACTTTTGCTTTTCTTCCAGAAATAAT
Organism: Nothocercus julius; assembly: GCA_013398735.1. NCBI lineage: Eukaryota > Metazoa > Chordata > Aves > Tinamiformes > Tinamidae > Nothocercus > Nothocercus julius. The sequence continues at coordinate 2,227,196 of VZSV01000015.1, forward strand.
TTGCTACATATTTCCTGACTCTCCCTCATAAATACCCAAATTTGATTTTATTAATTGTCACTGCTCCACTATTGATCAAGCAGAGGTTTGTTTTTGCAAGAAGAATGAAATTTTTAAAGAGAAAACTGGTAGGAGCTCAGTTCAGAAATAGAGGATGTCCAGGGACAGGGAAAGGCAGGTGCTTCATAACTCAGAAAGAGGGCAAGAATCAGAACAGCAACGGAGCACAGGCAGAAGCTAAGAAAGGGCATATAAGTAAGTTTGATTGATGTGTGGAAGAGGCTACCAGGGTCAGAAATAGCAGTAGATGTAGCCATAAACATATTTCAAAATTATTGCTAAGCAAAACTTCACAGAGAACAAAGATTACAGGGTACAACTATTACTGGTTTATTTCTGAAATTCCTAGAGGGGCAAAACCACATCAAGGTCTCAGAGATGCAGACTCAGGTAAAGAGAGTTGCAAAATACATTTAGCAGAGGAATAATGCAGAGTGCAGAAGATGCTGTGGAGAAGCGTATGAACTACAGAGGCACAAAGGTGGAAATGTTTCCTTCAGTTAGATTATGTAAGAGGATTTTTTGCCCTCCTCCCCTTCACTACAGCTTTAGGCTGTGGCTGAATGACTGGATGCAGTGAAAGGGCTGCAGAGCCTTCTTCAAATACAGAGCAAAATGCCCGTGTATTCAGGACACAGTGTCCAGGCTCCCCAGGTTTCTTTGGCCCCTTTCTCAGGGCTCCTGGGGAGCCACCAAGGCCACTGCACCAGCAGGAAGCTGTAAAGGTGGCCGGGCTTGAGGCCAAGCCCTGGGATACATCTGCTGCCTCCTGACATTGCTCGCTGGTCCTGCGTTAGTCCAGTCCCAGCCTTTGGGCACTCCGGAGACGTCAGCACCGCACGCACATGGTGGCATTTTTAGGAGTCATGGAGTTTATGAGCCCTGAGGCAAGATCCGTGAGGACACTTCAGAGTCACAGGACCCCTGAGCATGGGGTGCTTGGCAAGAGGCAGGTGGTTTCAGCCCCCTATTCCCTGTGGGTAGAGCGGAATCTCTTTGGTTTGATTTGATACAGAGGGACTCTTGAGTAACAAATGTAGCACACCTGACAAAACCAAGGAGATTCAGAGAGAACTTTGGTCAGTGGAGGATTTTACCCAAACTGTATCATTGATCTGTAAAAAATCAGAAAAGGTGTTTCGTGATGAGAATGGACACCGTGTGGGACTGTCAGGTGAGGGGGGAGATCTGATAACTTGGAAAGAGGGCAAAATTCCAAAATTAATGGAACATGAACAGAAGTTAAGCAAGGATTTTGTTTGTTTTACTGCTCAGAGCCTATCTTCCATATCGATAAATTCAGTTTCATTTGCTGCAAGTCACACACCTTCTTCAGAGGCACAGGCTTACGCAGAATCCTTGGCAGGGTGTTGCAGAGACGCAGCTCCCCAGGAAGCCAGGGAAGCTGGAAGCTTCTAAATGCAGTTTGTTCTCCTGAACCTCTAGGAACTTTGGCGAATATGCCTGAAAATAAGTCTTTATAAGTAAAGAGCAGGTACTATGCCAAGCCAGGGAACTGTTTTCTGGGGAAGATTCCCAGCAAAATAATTTAGAAGAGAGGACATAACCTGAATATGTTTATTGGCAGTGTTGGCATTTTTGCTCGCATCTGTCAGATTTTCAAGGATTTTCAGTTCTTCACAGCGCTGATTGCTCAGTATTGCGGTCTTGGTGCAGAAAAGATGCTAGTAAACATTTCAGCAGAAGTAAACGTACTTTTCTGGATGCAGGCCAGAATGCTGAGAACCTTGCAGGGTTGCACCCGGTTAGCTGCCTCTCAGCCACCATGTTCTCCCAAGCTGTCACTGGCAGACGTGAGGGCTCTCGTAGGGAAATACATTCTTCATGTGCTGGGTGGAAGTCTTGTAGGCAAACTCAAATGACAAGTGCTATTTAAGTCCTGTTTAGGATATGGACTATTCATAGTTGGACATAATTTGGTTTTAAGCTTCCATTTTTTCATTAAATCTTTTCATTACTGTTTTATTGGGGAACTTAGAACATTGTGTATGTAGGTAACAAAATTACAGGTTACAGATGTTTCTCATTCTCTAATCTGAATACCTATTATAATAAATTAAATCATCTCTGCTGATTATCTAATATAGAGAGAATAAGAGAGATATTGCTTTGGGGACTGTAACAGAATAATTGATTTTACAGTTATAGTATGTTTCCTCTTTCTTTTTCCATTAACGAATGATATAATTAAAGCTGCAAATAATTTTCTCTTCTAACACTCTATAAAAATCTTCCCATATTTAGAACTTTTTCAAAGTTACCGTGTGAGCTAAAATTCTTGGTCTCTGGCCAAAGACAAATTTTATTGCGAAGCTTAAAATAAAATCCACTCTCTGAAATCTTTAAGGTTAAAATTATTCCCCTTTCAAATCAAATCTATATATGGTTTGTTTTTACACAGAAAATCCTTAGATGAATGAATAGTAAATTCTGGAACTCACTATAGAAATATTCCTTATTGAGGAGTCTACCCAGAGTCAAGTATTAAAAATGGTTGGATATTAATAGCAATGAATAATTTGGAATGGTTAATGCTCTTACTGAGAAATGAACTGTCTCTAGAGGCAGTGGTGGCGTGATGTGAGAGGAAAGAAACCCTGTCCTCACCTGGAGAAAATACAGGTAGTGAGTTGTTTGATATCAAGGGGGCAAGGCTGTGGCTCAGTATCAAGACAACCAGGGGATAAAAAACAGTATTTTTATCTTGCCCTTTTTATCTTGCCCATGAGTGCCTCCTAAGTATGGCTTGGAGCCTGATTAGTTATGCTGGACTTGGAAGTTAAGAATTTTGCCTTAAAGATTTGTGGTGGTTTAATCTCGTGTGCTACATTAGAGATTTATTAAGGTTTTAAGTCGTTTTAAGCACATGCTTTAAGTCTTTAAAGCAGCTTAGTGAGGTTTTTGAGCCTAGCCTTTAGAAACCAGAAATATAAAGTAAGAAAACATTACGAATGTAACATAGATTGTCTTTGCCCCCCAAAGCTTACAAATATCCATAGGTGTTTATTCACTACAACTCAGCCTTCAAAACTATTTTGGTAAAACAAACAAAAAAACCCAATATTTTTATTTTTACTCAAAGATCTTCAAAGCATTTTACCACTGGCCACCTTTCCTTCTTCCAAATCCACCCTTCTTCCAAGAAAATAGTGATGCTTCTATGACTTTACAAAACCAAACTGTAACACAGAAACAGGTTTGGGTTCACAGGCCCCACTGGCTGTAGGAACAAAATGCCTTATTTCATTTTTTTCATGGGAGGGGAGAGTTTACAAGTTCAGTTACTGTGTTCAGTTACACAGTTAACAAGTTCAGTTTTTAAGACAGTTCTTGATCCATATAATTACCGTTACATGGATCTCAATCCTCATCTCTTCCAAACCCTCTTACGGCATCACCGCTCCTTTCACCAATGCTACTTAGACAGGAAGTTACTTTGGGAACTTCTCTTTACTTTTACGGCATAACCAGGAACCACTATCAGTTTTCTCACTTCTCACAGGAGCACTCAATCTCCCCTCCTGCTAACTTCCAAAACATATACACAGTATAACTCCATTTCATAGAAAAGGCTGCCCTGCATTCCTCATCTTTACCCGTTGTTTTGTTCACATAGCTTGTCTTTCTGAATCCCTGTGCTGCTTTCCTCTTTCAGGTAATAGCAGGCTTCTTGTCACTGTGTTCAAAACGCTGCATAATTCTAATTCTATAAATCACGTCTGTATCTCCTTCTCTTCTGCTTTCTGTTCGTAATGTCTGTAAAATCCTTATTCTGCATACTAAGTCCTTCTAGGAGGGACTCATCTATATATCAGTGATGCATCTCTAGAGAGTCAAGCTGACTGTAATTTGAATTGCATATTGATTATTTAGTGGTGTTCTTCATTCACTGACATCCGTGTGCTTGTTTGCCCTTAGATTGGTATCTCTTTGGAGCCATGACTTCTTAATTGTTTCTAAAATAGTAGTCATTGCTGCAAATACGTGTGAGCTAGTGACTGGAATATAGGACCGTATTATTGACTTTTGGGGGTCAGGTGATCTGTTTTCAGCATGGAGAGGCAGCCTGAGTGCCTTAATTTAGGTAGAATGGCCCTTTGGCCGGCAAAGGTTGAAACCAGAGAATTAGTTCAGGATATGAAAAAATTATAGTGATTATGCAGCCCTCTTAATGAACTGGTCTCCCTTACCTGCACTAGTGTTTGATGTACACATGGTTGAAACCTATTTAGTATTAACCAACAGTGTGAAGGTTTTTGTGTCTTCTTCAGTTTGTGGAGAGAAAAATCAGAGTAAATCATATACCATCATTCTATGGGTTCTGTAAAAAGTGGCCAAGAAATGACTGGTCTCTTTATCTGCCTACTTTGGGGTTAACTGAGCATGGTTTGGTGGCACAGTTCCTCTGTCAAGTTTGCATGGGCCAGAGGGTCCCAGAAGTGCAGTAGTACTAAATAATATATTGAATAATATATTGATTAGTTTAATAAGGCTTTCTAAAATTGCCTCGTTAATATTAATTGTTATTAATTCATCTTTTTCTCATTCTTTCTTTTTTTTTCTATTTTTATTTGTAAAAGAATCTAAGGGATATTTTTTTCTGCAGGATAAGTTAAGCGGAAGTGCAGTTTAGTAGATAATCCTCAATCTGTCACAGCAGGCAGACTTCTGTTTATATCTGAAGATATCTTACTACAGATTAACAGAAGCTTCATATGACCAGAACATGCTATTTATGATGCACAATATAACATTGAATCAGTATTGAAGGAAAACATTCATTTTCTGGTATCACCCACTGATTTCTAGGGAATTCTGTCAGAGGGCTATTTCGGGTAAGCATGAGACGGCCCTCTTTAAAATGCTTTTCTCATCATCACTCGATAGAACTAGAGATAAATGGCTCAGAACCCAGCTAGCCTTTCATCTCAAGGGTTCACATTGCAGTCCAAGATGACATTCAGTAAAAAATACAATTTCATACATGATTACCTGCATCATTTGGAAAGAGCTAATGCAAGCATAAAAATAGATATCATCTTCTCATTCCATTTCTTTCAAAACTCTCATTATTCTCTGTTTTTTACAAAATACTTTTTGTGCCACATATTGACATTTGTTTATGATAATCCATATACGTTGGCTTGGGCTTTGTTAAAGTGTGATTCCTTTAATATTGCACTGGCTGTATGCAAACAGATGAAAATCATTTGGAAGCAACACTAAGCTTCATGTATAATTCAGAGATTTCACAGTTAGGCCTACACATTGTCTTGTGCATTAATAATTATGTGTGAAAATGTCCTTCAAGAAAATCTGAAAAAATATAACTGATTTTGTAGATAAGAAAAGCTGACTTGCGTAGTAGTGTATGCTTAATATGTTGCATTGAGATTCTTGTGTAAGTGAAGTTCTCTTACCTGCCATCACTTTGCAGGCTTAAGAGCATAATGTAATGACGATTTCCTGCCTTTGACAAAGGCCCGTAGCACAAGCCTAGCTAAGAGCAAAAGATTGGGTCAAGCACACAGCAATCCTTCCCTGGGAAAACCTCTTGGCTCCCAGAAACCTGCAGGTGGAGATTTCCCATAATGAAGTGTTACTCTGGAGTTTAATGGCTCTTGATGTGTGTGTGTGTGTGTGTGTGTGGTGTTGTTGTTGTTGTTGTTTTTCTTTCTTTTCTTTTGGAATCTGTATAAGACTTTGGCCTCTGCAGCTACCCTACTGCATGGAAAGAATACTGGGTTTTGTAAGTTTTCAGCCCAGCCAATGGTGCTTGCAGTGGGTGCTCTATGCCTTTTATATAAAGGAAAACAAATAATGCTTCTAGACTCAGCTTTTTCTGTGTTTCGTTTGGGATATCATGTGGTAAAACATTATACAATTGAGATAACCATTTGCATGGGAAGGTGTTTGCTTGATTTCTTGTGCAGTCCCTGAGTTGCTTTTCCCCACAGCTGGCTTCCAGCAGCACCAAACTCTCCTCTTGATTTCTATGTAACAGAAGTCACATTAAAATACTACCCAGTTACATAAACAAGAGGATATCACTGTGTATGAGAATGTCTACCCAATATTGAGTCCGATGAGACTCCTATATCAGATTTTAGTCGCAGCTGTACCAGAATCATAGCAGATAGAATCCTCACTATTCCCTCAATTGCTTTCTTAACCTACCACTTTCACCCCTCCTTTACCTCAGTTTATCTCTGCCTGTTGGCAGATGCTGGGACTTGTGAAAATATGTACCCACTATCTCCCTCGGCCTACTCCCTTTCCATATGGATGAAAAAAGCTATTATAGTTTTCATATAAATTCACTCTCACTTTGAAGGAGATGGTTACACTTTCTGATATATAAGAATTTCTAACGCTTTTCATGACACGTTTAAAAGTAAATTATATTATTTTCTAGTTTCCAAAAATAAAATTAAATGATGTTTCCATCTTCTAACACAGAGCAAAGAAAAATATATCTTTTTAACTGGATTTTCAAAACAAACAGGTTACTTATGTATATCATACATTGAAATCTAGATTTTCATAAGAACTCTGTTTTCAGAGAACATTAAAGGGCCTCCTGATTGCACTGGAACACATCTGACACAGGCCTTCATCTCAATAAAATGCCTGTAAAGATAGTATGCCTCCATAGGTGTATACATCAGGTGAACTGCCACTCCCACAATATACTTTTATTAGTATTATTATGGTTTGGGCCATAATCTAGTATGAAATAGAAACATGCAGAGAACATAAGGTTTTAAATCATCAGAATGAATATTGAGTCTAAAACCTAAAATCAGCATGTTTAGAATGGCCAGTTTGTGCTTTTCCATTCTCATATCACTTTTACCCTCCAGCCAAGATAACTCTTCATTCTGTTTATTCTACTGGGGGGGTATTTTCATTGGTGCAATCATATTCAATAATTTCATCAGTGCTCAATAAGTCTGTATTTAGTCTCATTCTGTGAAATAGCTTTTCCTTCCCTAATAATTCTTACAGTTACCTGACTATGCTTGTTGGACTTGTTTTCTGGAACTTGTGGATCTTTCTTGGTTCTTCCTGCAGGAATTTAGTGTTTTTCTCAAAATATAGTGCATGTAACTTGTTCGAGGAAAACAACCTCCACCTTTGATCCCTGAAGTACACCTCTAATTCTGGTGAAGTTACTTGGATATCTATTTCTGTCATCTGTTGTTACATCTTGTCTAAAAAGAGATAAACAAACATGTATTTTTTCCTGCCAGAAAGTCTCCCTGGTTCTTGTTCAGAGCTTCAGTTCACAGAAAACAAGTTCCGTTCTCTAATGAGAAACTCCTTTATATTGAGGGAGCCAGCACAAGACCTGTGCGCCCTTCAGATCAATTTACATTACTGTCTGTGAGCTGAAGTGGAGTTTAAGTACCTGTTACATATTGTGCTGATCTTTTTTTACAGAATAAATTTCACCCTGATAGTGAGGAGGAAAAAAAAAAAGAAAAAAAAAGTGTTCGATAGGTTTTTTAAAACAGCAAGAATGTAGGTTGAAAGCTTTTTGCAAAGAGTAAAGGCATTATGCAGTGTAAGAAACACTTTCTGAGGGTTCTTATTGAGTTATAATCTAACTTTGGGTTATTTCCCAGTTCTTGCATAGGAATACACAACTACCTGTAAGGAATGATACTGAGTAGGTCTTGGCTTTTTCTGTCTACAGCAGACTGACTTCAGTGGGCGAAGCGGGGGATAAAGTTAGGCCCATCATTTGAGGAGATTCCTATGACCCCTGAGATTTTCAGCATTACCTATAGGGTAGGGCACTGATTTCTCAGCAGGCATCACTGGGAAAATGGGCAGTCAAATCTACGTCTAAGGGAGTTTATGGTGCAACAAATTTCCCTGAAATATGTACAGCACTAGAGAGGTGGGGAAGCATGAACATCTTAAAAAGCTTCAGTTCCAAAATCCCTACGTTAACCATTTATCTTATATGTACATTTTCTAAGCCCAGTTTCGTATGGAGGCAGCCCTTGGGTAGCGTTGTATTCTGCTGCTGTCACAGAGTTTCCTCCTCTGTGCGTGACTGAGGGTGGCTGCGGGCAGAGGCGTTTGCAAGGCCAGAGTTCAGACTCCACCAGTGAAGCAGAGAATCAGAGTAGGCTCTAGTCATTCTCTTGATTGCTTGTGAAAATAATCAGATGATTAAACAAACTAGTACCCCGATACAATCTTTGTATCTAGGAACATATAAAGCTTTACTGTTCGAGTGTCTGAACATAAAGAGGGAAAAGCTACAGGGCACTGAGCAAGCTTCAGCTGGGCTGGTCCATGTCCGTGGTGCGGGACGGTGCCAGTCTTTGACCTGGGTCCTTCATGCAGTTCTTTGTTTGAGGAAGTGGTGGCTATTGCTGAACTATATAGGATTTAAAGTATAATTTCTAATTTCTAAGTGACTGTTGTAGAGTATCTTGACATACCTCACTGAGCAAATGGAGCATAAAGAGGAAGAGAAGGTAACTAAAGCCCAGTCAATGAGATTTTTCTCTTTAAGCTTACCACCCAAAAGCATGGTTTGTAAGGCCATGGAATGTGAATCATATGGAAAATATTAGTTTAAAAGAATAATTTCAGATGCTTTTTTTTTTCCGTAGTGGTATAAAATCATATCTTAGACTTTTCATTTTTATTAACAAGTTTTATTCTTGTAAGGAGTACTCAGATTTTCAGAGTCAACCTCTTTCTGAAAGACTTTCCAGCATCACTTGGCGTATTCACTGGAGTGGTTTGCAATGTGTGAGTTTTGCTGTGCAAGTTATGGCTAAGTGCTGTAGTTGTTAAATGTTAATAAAAAGGCTTATCTCACCTTTCCAAACGTACGTACTTTCCAGCAGGGAATTAGTGTCTATAATCTTTTATGCTCATGTTATTAATAACAAGATAGTGAGGTTTTTGTTTTTTTATTAATTGTTTGAGTTGTTATTGGTTTAGATCATTGCATTTGGTAGCATTTCTACCACAGTGATTTTTGCTTCAAGTTCCTCCTTTGAAGGAGCTGGTACCCGAGCATGAAAGCTGGTATTTGATATCAGTCAGAGTGCAGCATGGCAAGGAAAATCTCAAAGGCAGCCTTGCCTTCATGCCGCTCCTGAAATGCTCACGCAGGGTGGCTGTCCTGCCCCCAAACAGCTTTCGACTCTGTTGAAATGAACCCTGGGGTATCTGAGCTGGTTTACATTAAGCATTCAGTTTCATAGTAACACAGACGTTAACAATAGTCGTAGTTGGAGAGTGCATAGATTGACATCATCTGTCTTGAGGTTTTGTTTACATAGGTCTATTCCTTGTTATTTGAAAAATCTTCTTCTGAGAAACATCTTATTCCAGCAGTGCTCCAGGTGACTTTGGTGGGACCTCTGACTTCATATAAGTGCTATACAGTGTGTGAAGGTGTTGGAAGCTATTGTGCAAGTAACTGCAGCTGCAGAAATAACAGCAAACCAATGCTAGCAACCTGTACAGTAATTCTAAATGACTCTTCAGTTCAGGGAAATTCATGCCTCTTTTACTCATTATTATTGCGTCTCTTACCATACAGTGCAAAAACCTAGTTCACACTGCCAGGGCTCTACAGGAGCAAAATGGTTTTATTTACTCACATATTGATTAACTCTGCTAGTAAAAATAGACATATTTGCATAAGTACAAGAGTGTTTTGGTGTTAATATGACTTTTATGAGTTAGGATTTATGCTTTTTTAAGCTGGGTCTTGCCAGTTTTCCATTTTAGATATCTAGCTGCAGCATAGAAATATTTCCAAGTGACTACTTGGACACTGACAAGTAACTAATTAAAAGTAGTCACAATCCAGCATTTCATGGCCAGACATTACTCTGTTCATGTGATTTTTGATGACAGTTTATTAGGCCTAAGGACTATGCAAAAATATCAAATAAAATCTACGTGTAAACAATGCTTAGATTATAGCTTCAAGTCTGTCAGAAACTTTGCTGATCAACGAGCCCTATTAATGTAAAACATGTTAATTTTCAGTTAAAAGTTAAATAAGTTTAATGACTCCCAAATAAACCTTATATCGATGAATGCATTGCTACTGCAGTGCTGCTCCAAAGGCAAAGTGGAGTGAGAGCTTGACGGGGGAACTTTAGGCAAGATATTTGCAGAGCCCTAGAGAAATATATTAGACAAAAACACTTCTTAATGCTCACAGTTTTGAGCGTGATCTGTCCATGTGATTAAATTATTTTAAAAGTAAAATATTGCAATGATGTAAGACAACATATTCCAAATGGAGTGAAATCATGGTTTGCTGAAGTCAGTGCTAGAATTTGAACTGCTTTCAGTGAGGCTGGAATGACACCCTAACTTTCCTTTTCCTTCTCTAGTATATTGAAAGGTCAGTGAAGTGCAACAACTGACTTCTGCAAGAAATAACTTGTTTGTTTCAATATTGAAAAAAAAAAATCCAGCAAAGTATTAGTAATTCATTTTTATTGGTTCAATTACTTGGCCAAATTTTGCAACTGCTTAAACTTTTGTGCATACTCTGATTGTTGTTCAGTGTATTTATTGACATGCAGAGCATGGAGTACGTATGTTAGTGTTTGGTCATGTTGGGCTCTAGGAATTTGTAAGTCCTAAACAGTTGACACGTAAGGAAAGGATATTCCCTTCCCTCTGAAGTGTTGATAAGGTTTTAATGAAGATAATCTTTCATCTTGTTTATAAAAAAAACAGTAGCTACGATCAACATTTGTAACACTGTCTTAGTCCGTGAGTTTCCAAAACTAGTTTTAGAGGCTGGTTCCACAACAGGAGAAAGTTATCCCGGTTTTTAGAATGAAAATCCTGTTCTAATGTTGATGAACTGTAATATTTTCATATAGCACTAAGATTTTTTTCCTCTCTAATATGATCTGTTTAATATATCTTCTCTGTATAGTACTACTTTAAAATATGAGGTCAGGAAGGTGTCAGAGGGAACCATCTTGCCTACCAGATGGTTATGAAGCACAATCCACAATCTTTGCTGAGATAAAACATTAATTTCCATTACAAAGAGTTTTCTTTCAAAGCTCATGAAAGAAGTTTGGGAATTTCCTTCCTGGCTATGTTAATCTGCAAGTTGACAGAAAAGAAAAACATGGGTTAAAATAACTATTTGAGATTATTATAGAGCAAGTCTTATGGCTAGGTAGTCTGAGATGGGAGTGTGTTTGTGTAAACAGAACACTTTGCAAGGGGAAAGGAAAGAGGCACACACGAAACAGTGTAAACTGAGGTGCCCTATCCTCAGCAGGAGACTTCCACATTATTCAGGTCAGTTGCTTGAAATCCTGTAAAAGTTCATTTTCTGGTGCTCTGTTCGTAGTGTTTGTAAATAATTCTTACAAAATCTTGCAGCTGCTTTACTCCAGATACCAAATGTCCCTCCTTGTAGGTTCTCCAAGTTTCATCTCACTTCCTACTCCTTTTTCAACCATTTTGCATGTCCTTCCACATGAATTCTTCACACAAGCTTTTTTTTTTTTTCTTTTTTTTTTTTTTCTTCAGTTTGTGTGAAGAAATGAGCAACTTTTTTCCCTGGCCAATAGTTTTGGTCTTCTAATTTGCTTAGAAATAAGATCCTACCTGCACTACTACATAGTGTGATTTTTCTTAAGCAGACCAACTAAAAAGCAAACAAACAGAAGGCAGTTTTTGGTATGGTAGTTCCCTGGGGGCAAGGAGGGAGAAGAAAAGGTAAAGGAGCCTGTCTGGAGAGACCATTATTAGCAGAAGAGGGAGTGGGTATTAACTTTAATGTATCACTGGAGTGGCTCTTGTGCATCTGGGAGGAAGAGGCTGTGCCACTTTCAAGGCCAGATACTTTGCAATGCAGAACTACTTTCCTACCTAACCCGTTAAATGCACAGTCCGCAAACGGGTGCCGGCGCGGCGGGTTCCGCGGAGCCCTGCGGCAGCAGTGCTCCCCCGGCACGCACTTTCTGCCCGTCTGCACATGAACTCTTTCTTCCTCTGCTGTTAAGGTTTTTACCCGTTTGCACGTATGCATCCAGTACACACAGCAGGCATGCACAGGGTTTCATCCACCAGAACGTGTGGATAAATGCCATGAATATTCTCTAATATGACCGGCTCCACGATAAGCAAACACTCCCTGTCTGCCCTGCCTTGTTCCTTCGGCGCTGAAAGCGTTTTGTGCGTGGGGAAATGCCGGCAGCTCTGAGCTGCCGTCTCGGCAGGGACCTGGATCCCTGTCCTTGGTCCTAAATCCCGGCCGGCTTGGAGGTGGTGAGCGTGGCACCAGGCACAGCCATGATGCGGCTGCCGCGGCGGAGCCCCGGAGCGCTGGGCACCAGGGCCAGCAGCGAGGAAACCTTCCTTAACATGGCTCCAAACCGCAAGAAATACCCGGCACGTCCCTGCAGCCGCCGCCAGCCCTCCCTGCCCGCCTCGCAGCACCGGCCATGGACGAGGAATCCAGCCCGGCAAGCCCGCGGCTGCTGGGAGCGGGATGAGCGCAATGCCGCGATCCCAACCTTCGGCATCCTCGCTCCAGCGCGGCGAATTTGCAAACGGCATATTCACCCCCCAGCCCTCCCTCTCCCCCCGCCAGCAAACAGAATCAGAAAGCACATCTTACCGCTGGATGAGAGAGAGCAGCACAAGTGCCCGCACCATCATTTTGAGAGAAAATGCAGGATTCAAGAGTGCAGGGCTCCCCAGGCTTGTTGGATTTGGAGGAATCATCTCTG
>VZSV01000015.1:2240184-2315754 GCA_013398735.1 Nothocercus julius
TCCCCCCTCCCTAGCAGGTCCCGTCAGTGGGATGATACATTGCGCCCAGCCGCGGGAATTAATATGCAGGGGGGGCAGAAATTAGATCCGCACAAGCCCTTTGCAGATATAATCAAAAAATGTCAGCGCAGGCAGCAGCTTCCTGATCGAGAGGAATAATATAACAGGGAGGGAAAAAAAAAACACATCCACACACTCGCGGAATAAAAGCGGCTAAGGGAAGGGGAAACACATACACATGCACACATTTACAGGATCACTCACACACATGCAACAAAATCCGATGCACCGGAAGAATGAGTAAATGAGAGGAAAAAGAAAAGAAAGAATAAAGCAATGGAGCCTCTGCCTGAATGCAGATTAACTCTGAGGTCAAAGTGGAAATGATGCACTCTGCTGCAGCACAGATTAACACATGCGTGGTGTCAGCCGGGGTGCTTTTTAACCTTTGATTACACATATGCAGGCAGCCTGGATTTTCATTTTGGGAGCGAGGAGGAATTGGCAGGCATAAAAGGGAGGCTGGAAGGAAAAGCTTGCCCTATTATTCATTTTTCTAAACTGTCTGGAAACAGTGATTGCAGAGGGGAAGGAAAAAAAGGATGGATCAGGGGAGTGGAAAAGGGAGGGATGGTTGTTGCTAAGTAACTCAGGAAATGGGGAAAGCAGCACTGGTGGAGTCAGTATGAATGAGGTGATTTAGTGTGCGATAGGATTAGGGAGAATATACAGGATTTTCACCTCCCCTCCCCCTAATAAAAATCAGGGTAGACAAATGCAGGAAATGCCTCCTGCAGAGAAAAGAAACAATAGGTGGTTACCAAAAGCTGGAATTTTGGAACCAGCTTCCCAAATTTCATTGTCCAAACATGCAATTTCAGCTGCTATCAGGGAAGTACTGAAGTCAGGGAAGTTACAGCTTCCAGGAGGAAGAGCGCCTAGAGGCAGCCTCGGACCAGCACTTGGACTTACGAAATTTTCACCTCCAAATTTTTGCTGCCTAAATACAAAGCAAATACAGACAACCTCAGGCCTCCCCAGCCAGGCCTGCTTGCACAGCAGAAGTTTGAAGTGCAAGTGGAATCATCACGCCTGGGGACCTCGTACTGCTTTAGTTTGAAGCCCATTCCTCTGTTCAACTCAAGGAACAAAAAAAAAGAAAGATTTCTTTTAAAAGGCGTAGCTAAAAAGATATAAACCTATTAAGCATTCCCATTTTTTCTCCTACTGTCTCTGAATATATATACAAGAATATATATATATGCATATGCAAGAATCAGCATTTGCTCCTGGTTCCCTTCATTACCTATGAACATGACACCTTTGTGATTTTATTGCTGTAATCTTCTTCATCTGCTATCAAAATATTCCTTTGAGGGATGATGATGATTCACGTTTTTTTTTTTTTTTTTTGAAAATAATTCCATGATTTCCCACAAAATTGTTATGCGAGTCCTCTCCAGGGAGCCGCCTTATGATGGTGTCTGTGTCTTTAAGCTCAAAGAAAATCTTGTTCTTCCTTTACTGGTAAAATCACTTTTTCCTGTGTATCAAATATTGCGTGGTGTGTTAACAAAGAAGACAAAAGGAAAGATAAGAAAAAGCAAATGCAAAAAAAAAAAATTTTTTTAAATATACAGTCATTACTGATGATAGATTATTGACAGGTTATTCACAGATCATGTCTTTTTTTTTCTTTCACCTTCATGTTCCCTGTCCTGAAGTCCTTAGTATTTCAGCTTCTAAAGCATGTGTTGTTTTAAACAAAGAGCAAAAATAAAATGGCTCAACATCCTTGAAACTAGTCTCACCATCTTTCAGGTGACATAAAATTTAGATAAGAGACGACTTTGATTTTTTTTAGGCTATATTAAAGATGTTTTAAAAGCAGGAAATGATACTTCTTTCAGGTCTAGATAGATCATCTGTTTAGTAACAATGTAAGAAACATTATTACTTATATATCAACTAATCTCTTGAGTTTAGAAACATCAAGAAATAGAATATCCTTGTTATAGGGGAAAAAAAAGCCTTTAGAACTGCACAAGTCTACAAACTTTAAGCAATAGCTTCTTTAAAACTTTATATAAATAATTGTAATAACACTGATAGCATTTAGGCTATCCAAGATTCCCATTGCATATTCTAGTCCTGGGGAAATATAGTCATCCTGAATTCCTGAGGAAAAGGGTACCCAACTTCTTAGACTATATTCTAAGCTTTGAGACAATCTCTCTCTTTTTCCCAGGTCTATCTTCTAATAGACTTTTTGCTTATTGATGTATAAATGTATGTCAAAATTGGAAACAGCTAAAAATTAAATTAATTTTACAAATGGATTCACCTCATGGTAAAAAGAGACCCTACATTTTATAGGCTGCATGTATGTGTGGCTAAAGGTCTGTAGCGAGGCCGTTCTGCTGCCAGCAAGGAGGTGCCAGGTGGAGTCAGCAAGGGGAAGAGCTCAAGGTCTGGTCCTCTGGATTCCTGTGCACAAAAACATCCGCGGATGTTTTGTGGAGGAGCAGCACGGAGGTGCATTGAATGGAAGGTACACTCTTCAGTGCCAGACTAAGATCTTAGTTTAGAGATGATTATTCACTTCTTAAGGGAGAGGAAATTGAGGCTTTTCAAAGAGTACTTTTAATCAAGTTGAACTGAACATCACTGAAGTGTGAGGATTTTATACATTGCTATCAGTGTTAAGTAGATGAACTCTAATCCACAGTTCATTATGTATCCAGATTTATTTGCATCAGCAAATGTGATTTATTCTGACATAACTAAAAATAATCATTTTTTTAAGCAAAACACCTCATATCTCAGCCCTACATTCTTTTATTATATTTCTAGATTATTACTGTAGGATTCCAGATGGATTTTATTTTTCTAATTGAAAGAGTGTAATATAAACATTGTCTCAATGCTATTAATTACATTATGACAATTTACTTGAGCTGTCCGGGAAAAAAAAAGGATGAAAGAAATGTAAATAGTATTTCTTCTAAGCAAGCCATCAAGCTGAGGCTGATTTTTCAGAGGTTTCAGCCTACTGCATTATTGGAGTAGCAATGTCTTGGTTGGGAAATTATTATTTTTTCTTTTAGAATTATTTTAGACACTGGCCATAAAAATGGGTATTCTTATCCAGAATATAGGAAATGCACTTTTGACATTTTTTATGTAAATTGAACATTTTTCAAAGAGATTTTTACTTTGACTGTTTCATGTGATTTCTTTTTCAAGCAATCACTTTCTGAGTACCTGATTTACAAGAAAAAATGCTGGTAGCCTAGATGCAACCACAACACAACCCCCCAAACTGTGTTTGTTTATATGCTTTGATCTTGTTTTAGAACAGTACAGAAAATATGTTCTTGGCTAAGAGCTCTCTCACAGTACTTTGATTTACAAGCTTCTGTCAGCAACAGCTTTAACAAAAACTATTTTTACTATATACATCTAGTATTCCCTCATAACACAACTCCTTCAGCGAACTGCTTTTCCATTTCTCCCTCCCAGTGACCCTGAGCTTCCTCCCCATCCTGTAATGTCACTGGGGTTACTTACAAAGTGGAGGAGGGAGTCATGCACTATTTCTTCAGTTCTTCAATTCTGGCTTTTCATTTACTTCGTAGAGCGTGGTTTAATTTTTTGTGCTTACTCTTGCCACCAGTGGGGCTCCTAACAATGCTAACTTTGTTCATTTAAACTGTACACAGCTACAATATTATTCTTATTCCCAGATGAAGAAGGAAAATTCTTGCAGTTCCAGGAAAACTGTATTTTTTCAGTTGTTAGTTTTGCCCAATCTGTAATATAATAAGAAGAGCAACACCAGGTTCTGCCCAAATGCAAGACAAAAAAGAAAAAGTAACTGACCTCAGCTATCATAAAGTGACTGCTTCCTTCAGATATTTAGTGTTGCAATGCCATGGTTATCTAAACGCAGGCCTTACTCCGCACAGCACGGTGTAACCTTTTATCATTTTCATTAATGAAATAAAGGCAATAACTTGCCGGAAAAATAGTTCAGTCTCAGATTATCATTCTTTTTTTACAGTTGTTCATATTATTTTCTCATTAAAGACAACTCTTTTTGTGTGTATTTGACTCCATCTCATATCAGGAAAAAGATCTAGCAAGATAAAGACCTTTATGAATGTAAAGAATGTTTTCTCTTGTTAGACGCGGACAATAACAGCAAAAGCCTAGAAAAAAGGCAGTAATTCATTCTCTCATTTTAAGAAGGGAGAAAAACTAGTCAATTAGGTGTGAAAGTTGTTATATTAGCTATTCAGGAGTAAGAATACACATGACATCTTAAATAGTTATCAATATGGTATTCATCATTTGATTTCCATGTCTAAGTTTGAGCTGTAAGATTGACTTAATTTTTGTCCACACTTTTATATACTGCTGAATTTAATTATTTAGAAGGTATTAACTTCTATTCAGGAGATGTTTGTATATTTATGTCCTCTGTCTGACACATCCACTACTTGTCTTCTTTTTCTTGCGTGCATATAAAATGTTCTCAATGGAAGAAAATTTAAAAAGTTGGTTGTGAAAAATTTTTCCATTTTAGCTAGTTGTCTAAGAATATATAAAAGCCATTCAGTGTATTGGCAATCCCTCCTTTCCTGCTCTTTCTTTCATAGAATTAAAACACTATGAAGCTAAATAAGTTGGGCTCTGATCCTGCAAAAATTCTGTGCCTGTCATGTTTTCATAGGAGCGTGGTGAACAGGAAAGTAAAGTTCTCAAGAAACTATCTCTAGGATTTAGTTTTGGGTTGAAACCAAACTAGTAGGCATATTCATAATGCTCTGGCAATTTCCACTGGCTAATGACTATGATGGTGCAAGACTGACCATTCATAGTCATTCTCCTTGTTTTATATCTGTCTGAGAAAAACTTGCAATCAGTGTGCTTTTGTGCTCAGCACTCTGGAACTGGGGTGTGTAGACAGCGAGATTGCATACAGAATACAAGTAAAATAAAATAAGCTAATAATTAATGCTAACATTATCAAATTAAGAACTGAGTGATGTTCTTGTCTATTCATTCAATGTAATCATTTTTATTACTCAAGTTCTACTAATATTTTTAGAGATGAAATTTATTTCTTTCTTGGGGTAAGTTCTATTTTCTGGGGTAAATTTCCTGGATGACAATATGGTCAGTATCTCTTGAAATATTTTGGCAACAAGAGTCACTGAAATGTAAAGTCTTGACAAGTTCTATTTGGAAATGAATGTGAGTTATGCACATTTCAGCAGAACTGCTGGAGTCTGTATTTTTTTTTATCCCTTTTTTATTAGAACATGGATTTTCTGCATGGATTTTCTAAGATAATTCCAAAGAGTGAATAGATTTAAGCTATTGCAAACACTTACTGTTAACTAATTATTCTTTGTTGCTTTTAATATAATAACTGGTGATCACTCTTGAGTCATGCTGACCTGTACAAACATAGAGGTAGGTCTATGCCCCAGAGAGCATACAATCTATATGGAAAAGTCAGATGGAGGGGAACGATCTTCCTGGGTCAGACAGCAAATACACAGCAAAGCTAGTGATAAAATCTGAAACCACAGCTTCCTACGGAGACCCTTTTTCCTGCCCCAAGTAAGCTCTTGTGATCTCTGTAAACAAACCAGCAGTGTTTTTAAAGGATCACATTGCATACAGTGGACACAAATAGGCATTGGATAAGAAATTATGCCAGGTAGTGGCCCATGTGTGTTAGCAGGCTGGGAACACACCTGCTGTCACAGGGCTTTTGGTCTTGTCCTGACGGACATCCTGAGGAGCAAAATAGGCATGGATCATCTAGGTCTACAAATCTGTTCTCCAAAAGTAATTTTTAAGCATTTGCTTTTAAAAAAGGAGGAGGTCTGAGTGGAATTCTTCAGGTCCTTATTCTGGAGCCTTTATTCCTAATATTTTCATTAATGCCATGGATGATAAAATAAATTATGTCCTTACTAAATTTAGTAAGGATCCTAATCTGGGACACAGGAGATTTAGCATAGCTTTTTGGACTAACTACCACTGAATAGCTCAGAAAAAATTTCCCATGACAGGAATCCTGAGGCACTGGGACAGCTTGCTGAGGTCAAATAGGCCTATGAAGTTCCTTCTCTGCTGTTCTCCAGAAGTGGTCAAGAAGTGCATAGCTAAAGACCTACCTTAAATAAGGGGATGGAATTAAACTAACAGAAAAACATTCAGACAAGCTTTTGGACATAAAAGTAAAAAGACAATCTTCCACGTAGCTTTTATCCACAAGAACTGATAGAAATCCATTCATTTAGTAGGGCAAAGGGCAGCAAAAACATTTGATGCCACTTAAAAAAAAAAAAAAAAAAAGACTGATGCATTTTTCATGATTTAGATGAGAAAATAATGAGGAAAACCACACATATTAAAGGTAATGAGAAATTAGGCATCTGAGATAAAAAGCAAATGGAGAAAAAGTAATGGGAAATTAGGAGTATTGCTTATAAGATCAAAAGAAAATGAAGAAAAAAAAAGCAATTTCTAAGGATGTTATGTAAAGTCTGTAGCTTCTTTTCATCTCTGCCTCTCAAGTTCAGTTTTCTGACATGAAAGTCCACAGCTAAGAAATGATTTTCAGAAAAATATTTCTAAGATAATCCTGATTCTTATTATGTTTCATTTTATTTGGTCTTGTATTATACTCAGAAATGTGTTTTCATTGGAAAGTCCTTCAAGTTACAGGGACTGTAGTGCTTTTATTTCTCTTTGCTCTCTGTTTGCTTACCTGTTTTGTTTGTTTTAGAGAAACAAATAGTAGCATTTTTCTCTAGCATTGTCCTCTTTTGTGCCTAGAAATAACACAGACCATATAACAACGAAATAAAAATGGGACCTGAATCCCTTTTCCACTGAAATGCATAGTGCATGGTTGTCTCAGCTGCAGACTGGATTCTACCTTTTACCTGTAGTAGCAGATTTCTGTTTCTTCAAGGTTGTAAATTTTCAAGAACCATCATACCCCAAAATGCAAAATACATTTTAAATCGTGATTCATTAAGGGAAATTTATATGAAACATTTTTATACCATCCATGCATTTCACTTAGTGGGTCAAATGTTTATTGACAGAAAAAAACCCTCCATTACTCTGAAGATTTATACTCATGTCTTTAACTGGCTACCAGAGATGCACTGGATTATTTTCTCAGGAACTTGCTAAAGTCCATGCAGAGACAGAAATTTTATGAAAATTAGTGTTTCACCTCTCTTCTGCTGTGCAAAACTCACTGAGGTGGTACCAAACCCAGAAAATCTCTCAAAAAGATCTGTTATATAGAAACGACGGTAGTGGCAGGATGAAAGCTGAGGCCGGTGCGCAGCCCTGGGCTGTTCCCCATCGTCTAGGGAGAGCCTGGCTGGACATGGCAGTGTTGAAACCTCCTGCAGGTTTCAACACCTGCAGGAGCCGGGGGCAGCCAGCAGGTCCCCAGTCCTTCCCTCCACACGGGGTTAGTCCAGCCCAGGCGCAGCGTGTTGCATTCCTCATCCCGAACATGGGGAGGTTCCTGTAGGCCCATTCCCTCAGCCTGGCGAGGCCGCTCCGGGCAGCTCTGAACGGCTGCCCATCCAGGTCCGTGTGCAGCTGCCTCTGGTGCTGAACTGTGCTAACAGCAAACGGAAAAATGCAGAGCTGCTAGGTAAAACAGCCTGGTAAAAAACAGAATTAATGTTTCTTTTACATGAAAATGAAAATAGTACTTTAAAAAATACTAAGATTTTAAAAATACAACCAGTAGCAGATTCCTGCAACTATATTTTACTTATATTTTTGTTTTGTGCCTGTTTTGAATTTTATGTGCTCAAGTGTACATTTCTGTGATTAAAAAAAATCTATAAGCTGCCTTTATTTTCAAATGCAAATAGTTTTGTAGCACCCTTATTTTAAAGGCTGTATTATCACAGGGGCTGTTACAATGTGATTAGAACTAATGACCCCATGTATCAACACAATCCTATTAGAGCACCAGGAAATCAAAATGCATTTTAGAGCAAAAATAACTGAAAAGTTCAAATAAATTTAAGCATGCAAAAGACTATTATGTCAAGCCAGGTTAGGATAAGAATGGTTATTATTAGCAATGGTAATTATTAAGCAATTGGGCTATTATTTAATTTAATAGTGTGTTAATAACAACAGGGCAACATTATGTAGTTTGGAGTCTGTAGGCCTTAAGATGTGTTGTTTTTCAAAGCACTTGAACTAAAATTAATATGAATGCATGTATTATAAAAATGAAAACAAGAAAAATAGAATTAAACCAAGTAGTAAAAGAGAGATTAACTTTGAATGTCCCTGTACCAATTATCACTGTCATATATGTAAACCTAGTAGAATATGAAGGGCAAAAAGCCCCAAATTTATCCACTTGAAAATGAATTGTTCTGCCCGCTTACACAGTACCAATCCACTTCTGAATTGATACTGCAGGACACGATTAGAAAGAGGCTTTCAAGTGCTTTTTAATTATCAGTTTAGTTTTACAAAATCTCTTGTGTTAAGAATGCTCTCTTGGAAGCTGTGAAGCAAGATCTATTTTCCCAAAACTTTTGATCTTTTTCATCCAGCAAATATTGATTTATTTTTTCATACTTCTCCCAGAGAATAACCAGAATAACCAAGAAACGAAGGGGTTGTGCACTTTCATTGTACTTGGAACAGTCAACAACAGTGAGGCCAGAATGAATCCCGAGTACAGGCAAACCTGGTGTTTTTATATTTGAATGCCTAGTAACAGGCATTGGCATCTCTATTTACACTGGTAATTTAAAAAGAAATAAGTGACTGTTTCTTTCAGAGATGCTTCTTAATTAAGTTTTGTATATTGTCAGAGCAAAAGTCTCAGTACCACAAGCAACGTGTGTCTCTGGAGTAGCATGTTTGCACACCCACTAACAGAACATTTATTTAGTTACGTTGTTCACCAGCATCTATGAAACAGATCTCAAGCAAAACGCAGAAGGATGTTGCAAAGCTCCCAAGTATAGATCCAAAACTGAATCCTCACAGACGTCTGTGGGCATGTAGGAGAACAAAGATCTAGAGATTTTCTTTTCTTTTAAAACTGATTAAATTATTGGGCTTGATTTTTTTTTTTTTTTCTTTTTGAATACCTGATATGTGTCTTTCCTTCCACTCCTGAAACAGAGCGAGGTAGAGCCGCCGTGCCTCCCCGGGCAGGGCTTTGGCGTGCCCAGGCGGCTGCCCTGCTGTGCTCGGGCACGGTCCTCCTTGCAGGACGAGGAGCGGTGGCTCGGCCCCCTCCTGCCGGCTCTCACTCCTCTCCCAGCTACTAGGACTGCAGGAAAGAGAGGGAAAAATAATGTCAAGATCATTCTTAACTTTCATTTAAGCAAACGTTGTCTTTAGAGGCCGCTGCACTCAGGTTTCGTATAGGTTTGCTCCACGGTGCTGCTGCACAGTGTAAATGGAATATATAGACAGGGAGGAGAAATACTGCTTAACACTGTTTGAAAAAGACAGCAGATGGGAAGACTATTTTTCAAAATAATCCTCCCTAATGGACATTACAGTCACAGTCTCACAGAAGGAAAGAGGGGGAAAAAACTTCTTCCTAGCAGCTGTGAAATGAAGTCCTGGGAAAACAAATAAACTAGGCTCTTTTAAACAGAGGGACCAGAATTCTTTATACATAAAGACATATTCCCTCATTTACATCCTTTTGTGTTGTTCAGGGATAGTTTAACTGAATTCTCAGATACATCTGACAGAGCACATTTGCAATCCTGATTCTTTTATACTGTTCCAAAGGAGGGACAGAAAATTTGTTAAAGAGAATTTTTCCTGGCACGAGGATCCCAAAGGTAATGCCAACCACTTAGCCAGCTTTATGCCACTTATTCTTGTCTTTGTCCCCAACATAGAAAGCAGAATGTTGAAATGGAAATATGGAAAGATTGCCTTTTTCTTTCTTTTTTTTTTTTTCTTGAAAGGGCACCCAAATGTGCAAATATTTCTAATTGTTTCTCTTCTCCTTTTGACAGTGAGCAAACTACTAATCTGTACAGCTTCACAGAGTTCTAGTTCTGTCCCCATTTATTTTTTAAGGTAATTGAATCATGATTTCTTATTTCTGTTTGTTGATCTGGGCAGTGCCTTTGTATTGCCTGGAAGCTAATTAAAATCCTCCTTCTGCATTGTAACATTCATTATAGCTACTCTCCAGTATTTCAATTCTGTATTTGTAAATAGACCATGTCCTTCTTTTTTGTTTGTTTGGGTTTTTTTTGTTGTTGTTGTTGTTTTTTTTTTCTTCTTCACTGCCCTCTTTTTAAAATTTTCAAACTTTGGGTGTTGATTCTTTGATTGTGTCTATTAAATTGTATGGAAATAAACATGGAATTTCCCTGTAGCAAAATGTCATAGAATGAGCTTCAATAGTGCTAAAATGAGTTAAACGAAGGGAATGCAACAACAACAAAAAATGTGTGCTAGAAATAGGAGTAAGAACAGATGGCCTAAGTTAGCATTTTTAGATATTATATTACATAAAGTGGTAGGAGGGAATCTAAAAGGTAAATAGCAACCTCTTTAATAATAGAAATGTTCTGTTGATGCTGTCTTATCCAGACTCATCTGTAATAGCAAAGTAAATAGCCTTAATAAATAGTAGTTATTCTCTATGCTTTATGTGGGTACAAAAAGTGAAAATACCATTACTAAATATTATAAATTTCAATATGACACTAGTACCTAAGCAAAATGGAAATTGCAAGAATGCCTACAATGAGTATGTGCTCTCTGTGGCTTAAAACTGTTTTGCATTTATTTGAAAGAAAATTTAATGATTATTCATTATTTCACATAATCAGATCTGCAGTATTCATTTGCAAATCCATCACTGTTGCAGAGTGTCTCCAACAAGTAAGAAGTATCTCTAGTTTCTGGTTTGAAGCTGTCTACCAAACTTCATGCTTGTTTTCTCCAGTATCTAACTGTTTATTTAGGAGTTCTTTTACTACTCAGAATTTTGTAACATTGCCAAGGAGCTTCTAGTTGAATTCAGGCTGCACTTATTTTATTGTGTTAAAAGAAAAGTAGAGTACACTCACATACATGTTCTGCACTATGAAATATTATTGAATGTAATGGCTGTGGCTAGACAACCCCATTTTCTGTTTTTAATTATGGAAAATGGGCAGATCCTTAGATAATTGTTAAATTGTCATTGACATTATATTTAAGCACTAAGTTATACATCTAAGATTAAAGAATATAGGTCATGCTCAAAATGGGAAGGGCGGTACCAGAGATGCAATGGTTCTGAAAACGGGCTAGGTGATGGTTAAGAATCAGTTGGACATAAATTTCTAGTGAATTTCTTTGGTTGGCAGCAAGAACAGGACCTTGGGTGTCTAGGCAGGGTACGTGTATCACTAATGAAACACAAGATACTGAGTCACTGGAAAAGGTTTGAAGTGAAGGTCGTGGGAATGATCTGAAAACCAGGTAACTTATCCTCAAGTGAGGCTTACTTAATTCCATCTGTTTGATTTATCCACGAGTAGAATAAGAAGAGAGACTGCATGAGAGTACAGAAATGCTTGGCAGGAGGAGGAGGAGGTTTCTGACAGTAGATGGTTCTTAAATTGAGCAGGGAAAAAGAGACATAAAATCCAATGATAGGAAACTTAGGTCTGGTGGACATTCTTGCTGAAGGTAAAGTAATATATATTGGTGGGGAAAATTAACCATGAGAACAACTTACCTTATGGATGCTGCTGGCTCTTTATCACTACAATACTGAAGCAAGACTGAAGGTCTTCCTTACTGCTGAGTTACAGTTTGAGCGAACGTGGAGGTTGGTACAGAAAATATGAGCTAGTGCTCCCTGACTGATGCATGCAGCAGGCCAGACTAGGTGGCGACAGCGGCCTGCCTTCCTCAACTCAGGTTCTAGGAAATAAAAACACGAGAATAAAAATGGGCCAATCCCATCTCCTGGTTTTTATTTTACTAAATTACAAAGTACAGAATCACCTACAATCCCTTATAAAAGAAGTATTCACTTAATCCAGGATTCGGATTTACTTCGTAGCTGGTAGCAGGTGTGTCTAACATAAATATTATGAATAAATTTTATGAAGTAATAATATAATAGGAGAGTTTCTTCCTAAATCCCTTAAATTAATCATTAGCTGAAGTCTGAAAGTGTGCATACCTCTTATTCAGAAATTCATAAGAGAGATCTTACTATTTATGTACCTTTTGAATCCTGCAGGTAGAACCCATCAGTTTGGAATGATTGGCTCAAAGTTTAGTGAAAAAGATCACTTGTGCCAGTTCCTATATATGAATGGCCAAACCTGTGCATACTCATTTTCCTTCTGCTAAATAGGAATGAACTTAGCTGAGAAGCATAAAATGCATGTACTCTGGTATTTCATATTACTTTTAACTCCCCCCACCCGGGGCTGTTGGTTCCTGTCCCCAGCACGACTGGGGAGTGCTCCAGCCCCGTCGGGATGGCTGGCACTGAGAGTCACACTTGTAAAGACGAGAGGCTGTATCTAATGCCAAGGTTCGCTTCAGGTCCTCAAATACTTTTTGGACCTGGACACTGTAGTGACACATAAGAACAGAAGATGAAGAAGGTGAGAAAAAAAAAGAAAAAAAAAGAAAAAAAAAAGAAATCCAAAATTTACATTTGCCTCTTAAATTATTTAGCATACAGTGGATCTGCTAACTACCAAAACATTGTTTGAATAACATCTTCAGATGGTAAAATTTAGTATTGATGTTAAATAATATTTAGTAATTTATTAGCTAAGAAACTGTTCTTACTTACTGAGTTAAGGCATGCTATTGCTCCGTTCCTGTCTAAAATATTAAACATGTTTCGCTAAGCCATTTAATATAGCTGTAATGCATCTTCCCAATTAGATAAGACCTGAGCAGCTGCTCATAATATAGCCATAAAACTCTTTATGGCTGTGCCTGTCTCGTACAGACAATCAGATGGTTTCATTATCTTCACTGCTTTGACCAAAGTAATACTCCATTACATTATAAATAGTCATTTTCCTTTACCTTTTGATGTCTTTGCCTTTCAAAGAATATCTCATTTACAATATGCTAGTTAAAATGTTATAGGACTGAAGCTTCTTCCATGAACAACTATGGTGGGTCACATTCATCTGTGACCCAAACATCCCAATCGATTGGGATGAATCAACAAATATTTCATTTATGTCATTTTATGTTTTTTTTTTAATGTGTCATATTATATTCCTATTTTATATCCTCAGAGAAGCTGTTTTAAATAGGAGTTGAATATTTAAATTATGAAATTTCTTAAGGTAACATTATTTTAAAGTGCTATGAATGAGATTCATCATTAATGGATTTGTCTGCCTGAAGAAACTGTGATTGATATCAGAAACTTTTTCCATAACAAATATATTTTTGAAAATGTATTTCCTGTGGGTTTACTTCCATTTATGCTAGCAATATTTGTGTAAAAGCATAGGCAAGCATTGATGAAAGCAGGATTTGTAGAAAACGAAGACGAAGAAGTTTATCCAGATAAAGTGTGTACTTTGGTTCATTAAACAGATACATTAGGGACTGTTTTAGAGTACGTTATAAAAGAAAGCTGTGCTACACTCTGATCAGAAAACTAGATTACGGTCAGATCTTCATTTCACCTGAACCTGTGATGTTTAAGCTTTAACAGTGCAACATTAGGATTTTTTGGATTTTAAAGCAGTTTTCAGACATCTTTCACAATCTTTATAGCCTTTCATATTGCACTGGCCTGGTTGGCTTCTCGCTGGTGGACAGTATCAGGCACTTCAGAAGTGAAATCTCTCTCCTTTAACAGGGATAGCCCAGAGTAGATTAATGGAAGTGGTGGTGGTTTTTTCATGAAATTACATTAGCTTAGCTGAAAAATGCCTGTATCAATTCCACAAATATTCCCCAAACAAGTGATCAATTTTCTTCAATTCCATATTAATCTATGAACAAATCTGTCAATTATGATTGAGCTTAAATGTGTTTTCACAGTGTCTGACCTGATCCAGTTCTTCTTGCACCATATTTATTTTATTCTTGATACTGTTTTATAACACTGCAAGGAGATGTATATCATAATTAATAAAAAAAAATATGTTCAGCTATTATTTTATGTACAGATGTTCAGCTCCTAGAAGGCACCAGAGACATAAATGGCGCATTTCCAGGGAGGAATATTTTATCTTACTGCAAAACAATTTGGAGAGGACAAAATTGAAGTGTAAACAGACATTACAGAGAAAGCAGTAAAACAAAGCTAGATAAACAGCATGCCATGAAGGTCTTCAGCACAAAATGTTTTCTGTACCTATGTTTCTGGAAACTTTTCAAACCCTTTACTCTGTGCTTATACATCAAGTAGCTGCTACAATCACGAATCTCTCTGGTGCCAAATCAATTAGCTTTTTCTTTCCTGTTGGCTTGCAGCTGGAAATGTATTTGTAATAGGTTTTTGGGTTTGTAAACATGATGACAGTAAATATGCATGGCTTTGTATTTATTATTTGAACATTACACTGTCTTCTATGGACAAGAAAAGTGATGGTAATGTGCAAACTCTTTTCAAATTCCTGGATATTTGTAGCATAACCTTGGCAACACTTTACTTCTCTGGCTGCCTTTTGGTTTCCTACCTACCTTTTAGCTTTATTTCTACTCTTTTCTTTTTATGCTGCCTCAATATTCATTTTCATTAGAAGTAGGTTCTTTTCCACTATTCTGAAAATAGAGCTTAATACAGGGAACAAGGGAGAAGGACTTTTTTTTTTTTTTAATGTGATCATAAAAACTCACTATTCACACTAGAACTTGTTTCAAAGTTTTGGTGTAAATGATTGGTTTTATGCAGGAAGGAAAAAATAGGATGTTTAAAAACATTTCAGAGTACCCTAGGTGAATCATAGTGAAAAAAAAATAGTAATATAAATAAACTTATAGAAGTTGAAGAATTTATTAAAGCATGTGTGCTTATTTTGGCTGCAATCAGAAGCTGTGCTGATATAACATTTTCCTGGAGTATACGTACAAAGTGCTAAAAGTCATATATTTTCAACAAAAAAAAGAAATGAAGAGTAGTAACATTCCTAGGGTAGGGTAGAAAGTTAAACTGAACTTTCTTATATATTTTTATTAAAAGAGAAGGAATTCCTTATTAATATTAATACTCTATTTCTTTATGAGCAAATTTAAATAGGAAATTAAAACTTAAAAATTATATCTAGTTGTTGAAATGGTTTTATTTCAGGCAGTATTCATTTAATTGTATCTTGCTCTTTCATATGGCTTCCACTTTCATCTCACACTGTTTTATAGAAAGAGTTTTCATTATACTGGTCAGGTCTACAGTCCCTATTTTGTGTAATATCTCAAATTGGCAAAATATGATAATTTCTGACTCTTGTGATATTTTGTGTTAAGATTTGAGGTCAGATGGACCAAGGGCTTATAACATTTTTTGCTCCTTCTCAAGAAAAGAGGAGCCGAGCAGAACTGAACTAATTTCATAAAATCTCAGAGGAGGTAACGGGTCTCTAACATGTGCAAGAATTATTATATGCCTATACGCCTGTTCTGGGCCTACTCGTGTGCACTATTACAACACAGATTAATGAACAAGCGAGAATCTAAATCAGATTATGGTTCTAAGTGCTAGAGAAATCTTAGTCTATCATTTATCTTTTCGTCTTGTAAATAGGATCACAGTGCCTCTCTAGCTCAAAATCAAGCTGAATCCCCTTAATAAGCGTATGACATCATGGCAGGAGTCACGCATGCAGATCTGGCACTTCTAATCAAATCATCATTTCCTCTATCTGTTTGGTAGCATTATTAAGTGACACTTACAAGTAATCTTGGTGATTAAATGAGTGGTTCTTCACAACAAGCACGTAATTTTGTTTTCTATGAAGAATACAAATCAAGATATATAAAAGTTCTGTACTCAGTTTATCTGTGCCAGGTGTAAGAAAGCTGGCACAAATTGCTTCCTTCCTTATCCACCTCTCAAATGTCTCAATCACTTGTAGCATACATCTTTTTGCTAGTTTATTTGATTTTGGAGACTTTGCTCCCAGATTCATATGCTATCAATAGAAAAAAAAGGGGGAAGGAGACTATGCTGGTTCAGTTAATCCCTTTGGTATCTATTAGAGTTGTCAGCCATCCTTGTGATATCAGATGGTATCTCATTTCTAAATCTTTTTCTGCAGTCATCATATAAGCAAATGGAAACTTTTTTTTTTTTTTTCCACTCGGCCTCCCACTAAATCTAAATGCCCTTCACTGTAAGGAAAGTCTATCTTGTTACCCTTCTTGTTCAGTATGTGATGGAAGACATTAAGAAAACATGAGAAGTATTTGACGTTTCAGCATCTTTTAATATATCATGATCTGGCTCATCTTCACCAAGCACTGAATACATGGCCTCTTAACCCTCTTAACTAAGGATGAAATGGGAGAAACTGACTCTCTGAAGGATTTTTCAAGCACAAATTTATTTTATTTTCCTTTGGTGAACAGGTATTATATTGAATTTTACTTTCTGCAAATTAAGGTCTTTAGCAGCTACTGTGATAGATTCCATTTATTATTTTGACAGGTAAGATTTAATCATAAAGGAAGGAAACCAGAGACATGTTTTCAGAGAAGGAAACTGCATTCACATCTTCATCTATATATATTTTATGATTTTTGAGTGCTGTCCTTTTGCTTTAGACATGTTTATCTTGTTCTTTGATTGAAAGACTAGAATTTCTATTTTGAAACACGGAGTTTATTTCAAATTCTCAAGGCAATCTGAGAACTGAATGCTATCATACGAAGGCAGCCCACCGACAAAAATGCTAGATAGCTGCTTGCAATAGATTTTCAGAATGCTAAATTCTAAAATGTTCATTCCTGTAGCAACAACATTTGCAAGTTTCATAAACTCAGATTTGCCTCAGACATTCAGTGTTTATATAAAAATAATAGGCCAACTTGGGATACTTTCTACTCTAAAAATATAGTGAAGCATTTGGACTAAGAATCTGCTCCTGCTTGTCCAACAGCAGCATATATTTCAAGAACACCTATAAAGGTAATTGCAGTTTTGATTGTACCAGCTTCCAGCGTGTGCAGATGGTGGTCAAAGAGTTAGCATGCCAGATTGCGCACCTTTGTGGAAGATGAATAAAATGCTTCGCTATTTAGCGAGCGGTAATCAAAGTGTCAAGCGGTCAAGCAGTGGAGGAGCAGTCTGGCCGTGGAGGAGCAGTCTGGCCGTGGAGCTCTTCTAGTCCGCAAGTACTTAAGGGAGGAATTCCAGCCGTGCGAGCTCCAGGGCTTGCACCCCACAGAGCAAGCCAACCAGCTTGATTAACACCTGGCAGAAAAGTGCCGTACATATAATATTATAAATATATGAAATTTGCTGAATTTAAGACAACACATGGTTCATTTTACTTATCAGTGAGATTTTTTCTTTTACATCATAAAATCCAAAGTTACCTATTAGCCTACACCTCTATACTCATGTATATTGTTCCATTACAATATGTTTGTTTTCCTGTTACTCATCCTTTGTTCCTTTTTTTTTCTTTGACATTATGTTTTTCTTCATAAAGTATTAACACATTCAGTAATATATTTCAAGACAAGCTTTTAAAAAACTCCTAAAATGATAGATGGTATTTCAAAACTGGTGAATGCTGTGGCACCCGCCAAAGAAAACTTCCACTGACAGTAAATGCCTTATTAAGCCATCAGAACTGACTGTTTCACTATCTAACTTCACAAGTTCTTTAAAATAATACAGAGATATATATTTTTAAATATTCTGTTCTGTTGGCTGGGAACATAGTATTTTTGTTCAGATGTCTATAGCAGTATTTTATTTGATTGTTCTTTTCATAGCTCAAATTCAATTTTAGATTATGTTTAAAATTATCTGCTATATTTTTGTACCAACTACAAAGCACATGACATTCTGGAAAGCTGAAACTGCTAAACCTCTTATGCAGATTTTTTTTTTTTTTTTCCCAAATGCTATCCCTAATTTTAGCACCGTTATCATTGTCATCTTGCAATTAAACAGGGGCATATACAGCATGACCTGCAAATAATGTATCTGCAAAGGGTTTTTCCCTCCTACAGGATTCTATTTCAATGTTTCATGAAATCAGAAGGTATGTAGAAGTTATTCTAAGCTACTAGCCCACCTACAATGTGTCACAGTGGATTGCTGAAAAGTGCTATTAAAAAATGAATTTAAGAAGGTGAAGAGGATAGGAGTTGTTGTGACGGAATTTGTAAGCTGTTCAGCTTTATGAGTCAGTTAAAAGCCAAAAAAAAAAAAAAAAGAGAGAGAGAAAGAATGTATTTTTTGAATCCACAGCTTCCCCAAAGTATTTTCATGAGTTGTTATTCTGCCAAGTGCCAGATGGTCAGTGACTTATCTGCGGGCTTAGAAAATTTAGTGAAAAATGACATTCATTTGTTTCTATCAAATTCCTATTTATGAATAATTTGAGGTCTTTCTGTCGTTTTTCCTGTGCACTGAGTGAATAAATGAAGAGATTTTGCCATGTCCTTGTTTTGTCATGTCGTTGGGCAGATATTCGTTGGGGTAGCTGGAACGCCCGGTTGATGGGGGGACAGCATGTGCTGGATGCCTGACTTCTCAGTTCTGCGTCATAGGGAGAGCTGTAGCTGAGAGGAAGGATAAGAGCTGAGCTAGGCCTGACAGGTATAGAATTTAATAGCATGTTATTCAGCACACTTTGATGGGATCAAAAGCAGACAATTACAGTATCCCAGAGGGGGCTCTGGTTGAGTATGTGAAGGATGGAGGAAGTGAAGAGCCTGACAACTGATGCTTCATTTCCTTCCCCTCCAGCTTCCCTCCTTCTTTCATTCCTGTCTTTCAGCTTTTGCAGTTCTAAAAGGTTTTTCATTCCTAAAGGGCTTGAGGGTAGCGCTATTGATTGTCGCAGAGGCCAGAGACCTGATACAATGGTGCACTAAAAGGTGGCAGTTCAGAAAGTTTAAGTATTTGGAAATGAAAGTCCTGTACTAGAGATGAACATTTAATAATTGAGCACAGCCATGGAAGTAATTGGCAAAACTCCATTGCTGCACTCCTCAGTACTTTCTTAAAAATCCCACGGTAGACTAATGAATATTAGTGAGGCTTTCTAGCTCAGATTTTCTTTAACTACAGCATTTGAAACAGGAATAGAAGAGATCTTCTCAATGCTCTGAAACAAGTCCCATCCTTAGAAGGTGTAATTTCACCATATCCTCTATAGATTTTCTTCTCTATCTCAGTGATGTCCTTGTTGCCTGGGTGCTTGCACAGCTGCAGGGAACGCCGATCGAACTTCAGTCTTGATAACCTATCGGATTAGGAACCTTGAAGGTGACATATAAGGAAGACAAATGTAGAGATATATAATTAATTGTTCTGGTCTTTAAACTTTAGGTACTTTCTTTTTATTATTTGTTCCCATAAGTAACACTTGTCTTGCTTATTAAGTGGAAGACAAGAGAAAGAGTAGATGGTTGAAATGAGTACAGTGAGAATAAAACAAACAAAAACAACTAACAAAATAAAAACAGAAGTTGAATAGCCAAAAGATGAAACACGTTAATGAAAAAGGTGAGCCTAACAAACATTTAGAAGCAGTATTCAGGGTCTGAGAGGTAGATTATAAGTAGACCCTGTTTTATTTCACAGTGAAATCATTTCAACAAAGCAATATGTTTGAAATTGCTTAGGATATTTAAGAGTTTGTGGTACTTAAAGCTATCTTAATGCCTAATAAAAGAATTTCATGGAAAGATATCTCCTTGTAAGGGATTTAGATTTCGCTTTAGGTTCCAGGTGCTATAAAACGTGCTAAAAATAATATTATAGGGAGCACTGTGGTAACTGAAAGAGTAAATACCTGTAACATTCACTAGTGCTCCAGTATTTCAATAAATTGCAGGTATGGATGGAATGTACTCTCCATCACAGGAAGACTAAGATGTTTTTAAGCTTATCTCCACATTCACAAAGATACTATCACTTAATGCTTTCTGGTCCATGGAAATCAATAGGAGCTAGACAACAGAATAACATTAGATATTGGGGCCAAATATCTTGTAGACATTGACAGCAGAGAATGTAATTGAAATCAGGCTCCTAAAGGTCTAAACGAATGACCTAGCTGGCTTCTTGCTCTGGTGCTGAAACGGACTTAGCATGAAAGGAAGCCATTATGTATTTTAAGGGGGGACAAGTGCAACCTTTAAATATCTGTAGTTTTCAGGTCTTCTAGTTTTATTCATGTTAGAACCCATTGTTTCGTTACCTTTGGTTGTCTTTTTCTGGTACTTTGGGTTTGTTCCAATGACAGGAAATGCAGGAAACCTATTTGTGCTCTAAAAAAACCATATCTTGCACTTATCACAATAGGATACAGAATGAAAAGTGAAATAGTTGAATTAGATGAGCTCTGTTGAATGTGCACCTCGTAGCTTAGCAAAAAGATACAAGTATCCTCAAAAAGTCCTGTAATCTTGCCTCAAATAAAAAGAGAGGGGAGGAAAAAAAAAAAAAAAAAAGAGCTGGCTCTCAAGTTAATTATTCTAAGGGCAGGAGGCATAAATGGAAACTGTATGATGTTCCACAGCAGTATCATAACCCACATGACAGCACTGTGCCGGAGGATAACAGGGAGGTAACATTCATTAGATATATGATTAATGGGGACATTGGTAGTGCTGATGGATCTATTATATAAAAAGAAGAGAATTTAATAGTATGAAAGTCTTACAAAAAGGAAATAAAAAAAAGTAAAAAAATCTACTCAGAATGATGTATTAATTTACTGTCCTGTTGAATCTGTATTCTGGTACTAGTATCACTGAAGGTCTGTGTGCCAGTTTGAGGTATTTAGTGTGTTATTTAATTTAAAGCTGTGATTGACTTCTGGCAAATCTAACAAGCATTTAGTTTCATTTATTAACATCTAAAGATGCAGTATTCATCATCGGTGGTTTTAATTAATGTTCCCCTTCAGCAGTGATATATAACACTTAGGTGACCTTGACAAGGAAACATTGCATGCTATTAAACAATAGACATTCAAAAGATTATTTTGATTTCTGCCTCCGCCTGATTCATTCGTTCCTTTGGCAAAACTTGTTCTTGGTAGAATAAAGCATGCATGCATGCAATGAGGCAATTCTTTGAATTTTTATTTATTTTGCTTTAGCTTTGAAATTGAGGTTTAGCTTCCTTTGGGGGAGGTTTATTCCTGTATATGAAGATCACTTCTTGATGATGAGCTGTGTTTGGCCAGTAACTGGCTGTTAATGCTCTGTAGTTTTTTTTCCAGATAATTCTTATAAAATATATACCAAAAGTTACAAATATTAATAACTATATAGTACTTGTTTATAAGGAAAACCTGCATAAGTTGAATAAGTATTCTCTAGGCCATTTTAGAGGAAGTTATTCACTAAATTTAACCAGGAGGCCAGGGAAAACAAAATACTGTAGACTGTCATTTAACATGGATATTGTTCAAAGGTAAAAACAGAAGCTCAAAGTGTTGAGAAACCCCAAAGAAATGTATACTTGTGGTGAGGCAAAATTTTTGTGGTTACAACTTTTATTTAACAAATAACATTTAATAATATAGAACTTGAAGGAGAAGTAAATGATTTAATATTTATTACAGAAGAAGAATGTTTTACCCTGAAGATTTATTTCTTAAAGTCTACAGTTTCAGCCAATGATCTGTTCCAGTCATGAAAAACACGGGATGAATTCCTTGCATAGCTATTATTTCTGTGCTAATCACATGGAATGGAGAACACTCATTCTGGACACAATACATTCCTTCCCTCATAATAATTCCTTCTTGGTGTGCACTCTCTCCTGGATCTGCATCCACTGAAAAGGCTTGCAATAAAAATACCAAGAGTGATGAGACACAACACTGCCTCTTCTGTGCTCAAAACGCATTTCCAAGACTTCTGTTCTTACTTTGCTCATCAGCCATCGTAAAATGTATTAAAGGTCCTATGCCAAAAGAGGAAAGTTTAAATATTTGCTTATTCTTAACAGTATTGGCCTTCACCTCATTACCCAGGAGCCGTTTCCTGGGAAGAGAGGCAGAGCACTCAGGTGTTGGCACTTTGGTAAATCTTCAGAGGCTATTTGAAGTCCTGCAGCAGAGTAGGCTGGTTAGTTGCTGGGTATTAGTTTTAGCTGCTGAGAAGGGAGGGAGGAAATTGCTGTGAACGGTATGTAGCGCTGTAGTCAGGATAGATGAAAAGTTTTTTATGGCTCTTTTTTTTTTTTTTCTTCTGTTTTATTATCCTTCAGGTAATGCACAGCTTATGCTTTGTGCAGCTAGCAGTTCTGCTTTTCTGGATTAGCATATTTGAAAACTTCAGTAGTTTTTCATAAAACTCTATTTAATTTTGTTTTAAAGATATTTTTATTGTGAATTCTTAATAAAAGAAATTTCACTAACAGCGAAACTCTGAGAAGCTGCCAGCAGGACCACTGCTTCTTTACTCTACTTTATGGTATTAGTAGTTTTTAAATTATTCCATTCAGAAACAAGTAAGATCTTTTTAAGGAATTGGAGTTCCCCTGGTCTACTTATCCAAGCAGTAGCAAACCTGTTGGGTGGAAGAAGTGATTTTGTTGTATTTAAATGTAAATGAAGTGATTTTGTTGTATTTAAATGTATTTAAATGTATTTAAATGTTAAAAAGGATAATAGATTCAGGAGATGCATATAGTTGGGATAGTTCAGGTGTTAGTTAAAAATGTATAGAGATATTGAAAGTGATCTGTCTTATGAGAAGTTTGACTTCTTCAGAACAGCTTCTTGACTCTTCAAAACAGCTCCTGTAACTATTTGCTCTCTTCGTCTCTAGTAGCAAAACGTATTTGAGAAAAAAATATGGATTTATAGTATGCAAAAAGTAGTTAATACCTGCCATTTTAAAAAACCAAATTGAATGATCAATAATAAATTATAACAAAAATGATTCCTTGGAGCAACTGTGACAGGTCAAAGATGAATAAATTAATAGGAGTCATAAGTGTGTTCTCATATTTAAAAAAAATAATTAACTTGTTTTGATACTTCTAGAGGTAATTCCATGCTGATAGTTAGACTTATCTTCTTTTGAAGCCCCATATGTATGGTGAAGTCTAACAAAACATAGAAGCTAAAACAACTTTCTCTTCTCTATTAAAGATCTATGAAAAAAATAAAAAGCCTAAATAGTCTTTCATCTAAGTGACTCTAATCTACCTCTGTTGTCTGTAGTGTCTCAGATCTACCATGACTTCTCACGCTCCTCAGTCTTCATCTGGAGATAATCGGAATAAGTCTGAATGCTTAGTGCCTTTTGCTCCTTTGAAATGAAGGCTACTTCTGTGGTCCAAGGTAAGTAAGAGCATTTTCTATTTCTCCTAAAGTCTTATGCCTCGCTGCTGCTATCTCACTGTGATCAGTAGCTTGAATTCCATTACAGAACTAAATAAGACCAAATAAAAATAATGCAGTGCCTACATAAGACTGTTTAGCCTGCTTGTGCTAGCATGTTTAGCCACAGTCCTTGTGTGCAACCAAGCAGTAGGAACATTGATTTGCATATGTCAGAAAAGCACCAACTGGAAGAGAAGTAAAGGAAAGTTTTAAAATAGTCTAGATAGATAATGAAGCTTTAAAACAAAAAGATGACAGACTCATGTAGATTGGAGATAGTTCTCGGTATTTTAGTTGTCTATCTTTTTAAGCTAAGTCCATGTTTAGTAAGAAATATTTAATTAGATAACAACTTCCATGGGGTTCTTATTATGTGATTTTCTCTATTACCTTATGATTATAATTCTCAAAAAGTAAAATAACCAAATATTAGCATTAAAGTAGTAAAGCAAATGGCACTTACATAATTTTGGAGAGTTGTAAAACTGGTGCTTTGGAAACAGAACAGTCAAAAATACTCCTTAAAAGAAATTTGAAAAGGAAAAATAGTGTGAAAATCAATGTCCATTAGACTTGTAATGATAATTGGTGAATTCA
Source organism: Nothocercus julius (assembly GCA_013398735.1). Taxonomy (NCBI): domain Eukaryota; kingdom Metazoa; phylum Chordata; class Aves; order Tinamiformes; family Tinamidae; genus Nothocercus; species Nothocercus julius. Next base: position 2,264,361 of record VZSV01000015.1, read on the forward strand.
ATAGCTCTGTTCAACAAAAAATAGTGAAAAATTCTTTCTTATTTCATAGGTCATGTGGATTTGCTATCATTTTTCTGAAATATGTTAGGATCTATCCATTTGCTTCATTATTACATAAAAATCTGGAAAAAATATTATAAAATGTGTTATATCATAATTCTGTTTAACTCTACTTCAAAAAAAATTCTGAAGACTACTGTTGATTTAGAAATATGCTGTAATGGCTTTATATAAACTGTTTAGCATAAGTGCTGTACTGTTAGACTGATTACCCTGAAGCTATCTAAATGTACAAACATTGCAGTCATCCAATAGTTTTGCTGTCACTCTAGATGTCACTACAGATGAAACTTCCTTGTAAAACAGCACCCTTTCTGCTCTGTTTTACATTTTTTTTACTTGCTTTCAAGTTCAACTTCATTGAGAGTAGATATCTCCCCAAAATAGGTTAAATCACTTAACCTTTCCATAGCAGCAAGCTCTTAAGTAGTACGCTAAAGGATAGTGTATGACTGTATTTAAATGTATGGAAAAGCAATGTGATAAATGTTGAGCTGCATTACAGTAATGTTTCCTGGAAGAGTGATTGAAAGTCAAGGTGTGGGATTAGCATTTCAGAGTTTAGTTGTTAGCTCTAACTCATTGATAGGTTTAAGAAACCTATAGAATTTGCTATTCCTGCTTTATTTTTATCATTTGTGAAGTGGGTTTAATATTGATTTTTACCTGAATTAAATTGCATTAAAGAGAAGGAACATTTAAAATCAGTGTTATTAGGGGTACAGCAACAGCATGACCTGGCAACACTACAATGATTAAATATGTTCAATGCGAAGGAAATTCTGTATCCAGAAGAATTGCCAAGTGCTCTTTGCAACGCAGATCTGAGGAAGAGACTAGATTAATTTGATTACTGTGTCTATTGGAAGGAGATTTGAAAAGGATTGGAACAGAAGTATTCCAATTACAAACCAACTTTAGGAGAATTTGGTTGTATATTAGGTGTTTTTATGCATTCACATAATTAAAATGGCTTATTTCTAATAATTATTTAGATTCAAACTTCTGCTTTTACCTAACTGTTGAAAAAAAAATACTTTTTTTCTATCATGATCTGAGTAGTTAAGGAAGGTAAAAAATAATTTGCTGTATAGCACTAATCATTTTGCTGAAGAGATTCTCTGAAAAGACAGTGCAGAAAACTTAGCTCTGATTAATGACAATCTCTTTTTCTTTGTGAATGACATCATATGTATTGAAAGCTTGGAATCCTTATATGCCTTAATCATTTGCTTTAAGAGTGTGTATGCATCTGTTTTGCTTTTTTGATTACTGGCTGTCAGTGGTTTGATAAAGCTCCTCTTTAAATGCATACAGTCATTACTAGACTCCATAGTTAATAGTGCGGGGTTTTTCTGTCACGAGGTAATGATTGTAGTGAATGTATAAGCTGGGCAGTATATTATGTGCTTTGTTCCCCAGCATCTCAATGTCTCAGGAAGCCTATATTTATTTTCAAGAATGAGTTCAGTACTGTGAAATCTAATTTAAATAGCAAGCTCTAAGATTATAATGAATAGGACTGAAAGATTTCAAATCTGTTGCTTTATATACTTAGATTTATTTCACCAAAGGCCCACATAATGGGCAGCATTATCAGGTTTGTGGGAACTTTTCTACAAAATGCTAAAGCCAAATAGAGAACAGTTCTGCAAGTTTCCAGGAATATGGAATCACAAAATGAAATAAGAGTATCTTGATACTCTCTCTGAATAGCCAGTTGGAGGAAGAGATTTGTGTGGGGTTTTTTGTGGGTTTTTTGTTTGTTTGTTTTGTTTTGTTTTGTTTTCCTCCTTGGAATCCTGGCCCACTGCACTTGGGAGGTTTCCCTTCTCACTCAATAGAATAATCAGTTCTTATAAATTACTACAGTTAATGAAATGTTACTAACGTGATTATGTTATGTGATTATTAGCAAATTTGTTGGGTATGAGAGTGCTTATTTCTTCAAGCAGGCTGCTTTTGCATCCCTCATCTGTCTAAACTCATGTTTTCACAATACCTGCACAATTTTCCATTTTTTTTCCTATTTTGAGAGTTAATGTTCGAGTGTCACGTTCATTTAAATTTGACCAAATGAGCCATATGGCTCTAAACTTAGAGAAATTTCATGATTAAATTTAACTTCAGAAAATGCTTAATGAGTACACTAGCTGGTTTTCTAAAATGCTGTGAATACTGGCAAACATCTTGGCTTATATTATCCCTTATTGCTTTGTGTCCTCAAAGTGTTTCAGCCTCGGAACCCATGAAATAGAGAGCATCGTTATGTAAACATATTCTGAATTGAGCTTGAAACATCGTCTATAACTATTTCACCTTTCCGTGCTGTGGTAGTCATTAGCCCAAACATCTCTAGGAAGTGACTAAGCTGCTTTATTTTCTAAGCAGAAGTGGAGGTTCTTGGGAATCTATCTTCTCATGCTCTGCCAAAAGCTTTTAATTGTCAGTAAGTAGCATATTGCTGTCCCCTTTGTTTTGGAGGGAGGCAATGTTTTTCACCTGTTAAGATATTATAATTGTTTTATTGCTCCTATGGCTGGACCTTTCGCTTCCCTACTACTTGATGTTTTACAATAGCATTGCTTGCACTATGTAAATCTGATTAGAGGAGAGTCCTGATTATGGAAATGACTGGGCTATTCTTTTAACTTGTCTCATAAGATATGATCTCTCGTTAGACTTGTCGTTGTGCAATATTTAATTAGTGGAAGTGGTGGATCTGAAAAATACTATCAAGCATAAAATTACTTCGGATTTTTCAAAGAAATAGTATTGAGTCAAAGAGAGAAATAGCATCTAGGCAATTCCCATATTGTGCCACTTGTCATGCAAGAAATGATGTTCACTTTAAGTTGGATTAAATGAATAATTTATAATGTCTAATCAGTGTATTTGGAGTTTTTAAAATGAACAGGGTTTCTGAAAGCAGTTAATGTTGTTATTTATATATACGAGACCACAAAAATATATGTTAAAATTTCATTAACAACTTGCTATGGATCAACAAATGCAGATTAAATTCAGTAGGAGGCCTAAAATTTAACCCCCTGGCTATTTATCCTTGCTAGTCTAATTGCTGAAATACTTTATAAAGGGTTTTTTTTTTATTGTTTCTATCATGCTGGATTATGTTCAGATAATTGAGATAAAATATGCATGTTTCTCCATTTGAGGTTAGACCTTTGATATTGCTGGCTTTGTTCTGAGAGTTTGCTTGCTCTGAGTGTCACTACCTCTCTGGTTGTTTAAAATGTGTTTAAAGAAAAAAAAAAGTAGAAAGTATTCATACATGTAGGGAAAAAAAAATCAAAGTTTGGGTAAAGCTTGACACGCATGTTGGTTGTGTCTTTGAAACTGGTGCAATTTGAGAAGATTTAATAGAATACTGTAGATGACAGAAGCTCAAGAGAGGAGAAAGTGGTGAGAGAAACTAAATCTAATTCTTTTCCTTCTTCCTTTTAGCCTGTAGGCGTTTTGAATTGCTCCCAGGAACAAGGGTTGAGACTGGGTGAGGCATCATTTGAGGTGATACAGAAAGTCTGTCATCAAGTACAGGCAGTAGACCTTGCTGCACGGCACAGCGAGGAGAACTGATGTGGCCCATGGTGATAATGTGCAGTGGAGGAAGTGTTGGGGAGGCTTTCTGGAGAAGAAATGTCCTGGCAGTGTAATGATTAGATATTTGCCCATTCGCAAGTTGTCAATTTTTTTTTTTTGGTCAAAACATGCCTTTTCAAATAGGGAAAATCAAGGGAAATATTAGAGAATTTTCCCTAATTAGAGGAAAAATAGGTTAAGCAAGTGATTTGGAGATCAGTTATGGCAAGCACACAGTTATTGAACTGCTAAATCAAACTTCACTTGCATTTTTTGCCCGTTGATTCAGCGTTTTGCTCTTCTAGTTTGGGTTTGTATTTCAGTACACATAATGTGGGAACCCTGATCCTCAGACAGTAAATGAAAGCCGGAAATGCTTGGATACAATATCCAATTTTAAAAAAAGAAAGAAAAAAAAAAAGGTATTCTAACACTTAAAATGTAAGTTTCTTTAAGTGAGAAACTTTGAAAGTCCATGCACCAGCTGAAATACTGTCTTTATGAAGTGCTGTATCCTGTTTCTTCTCAATAAAACAGGAACAGCAGGAAACAGTGTTTTACTGAGAAGACTGGCTGCTGATTGTCAATTGCAGTTTAAATAGAAGTTTCTTGTAGATAAGCATGTCATTGAATGTGACCATAGTCAAAAGTGAAAAAAATGAAGTATTTAATCAAAAAATATTTTAAAAACATTAGATGGAACATATAATTGAACTTTGCAATGTCATTGCCATTGGGGCATGTGCTAGAGTTGTCAAGGATGACAAACTAGACCATATCCTGCTGTAATGCCCATTGCAGTTGTCAGGGGTTGTTACTTTTGGATGAAGATGCCTATTTCCACTACAGCTTCCATTTTTCCATGAAGGGTCGGGCTCCTGAGCGACTGTGCCCCTACTTGATCATCTGACGTCGGTAGGGTTGGCACGTCGTGGGAGCGGGTGGCCGTGTGCGTGTGGGCAGCACTGTGAGCTGCCCTGCTGCCAATGCCTTCCCGTGGTCTAGCTAGTTTCTGTAGGCAACTCTAATGGAAGCTGTGTGATTGAAATCAAACTTCTTAAACCCTCTGATTTTTATTTTTTTTTTTTTTTTAAAGCTGTGTATGCCCCTTTCTACAGGGTAATAATTAGTTTGGCTATTACTAGATAAACCAGGACCCATCGAGGCCATATACTGCAAGAGCTCCTCCCGATGGAGCTGAAGTATCAAAAAATAGAACAACAACAAAAAAATAAGAGGGTGGAGGAAGGAAGGGGGCCGTATTCCCTGAATTTGCCACCTTGTGTTCCTTAATCTGAAGGGTCTGATCTGTTACTGAAACAAATTGTTATGTATTTATCTGAAAGAAGTTTGGGCTGTCCAATTTTTCTCTGTAAATGATTTACAAAGTCAAGTCCATACTTAAATACCTGGAGAACTGTTCTAATACTCTCTGTGCATAAGTTGGTGCAATTTTTCTTTTGAATGGGTGACTTAGTAGAAGGGCTGAATGACATTAAGCTCATCATAAATACTTCTTCTTTCTGCCTGTATTAGCATGCAGTAAATTAAGAGCTGTGCTATTCTTTCTGCAAAGTCAAAAATCTATATGCAGTGAGCATTCACCTTCCATTTACACAATGAAAAGATGGTTGGGCTAAATTCAATACTTGGCTCATAATAAAGTCTTAAAGATTCCAATTCTGTTTCTGCTCTTCGGTGTACACATGCCTCTACTCACTGGTCCGGGTAAGGATGACAAAACAGAATCCTAATAGAAGTTGACAAAATGTTCTCAACAAACAGATGAACATGTTTTTAATGCAAGCCATCACCAATAAAAGAATGGACTGCCTGGGTACAGCAGCCTGTGGCGGGTTGATAGGGAGAGGCTTCTAGGCTTTTATTCTATTTCTTTGTTTTCCTCCTTTTTGATATAAAGCAAAGTCACCTTGAAACAAATTTGAAATAATCACAGCTTGTTAAAATAATGGTCATTGCAATCTAATGAATTATCATTAAGTGATTTCTACTGGCTGTGACTAAAGACTTTCATACTTTGCACAAAAGAAGCATGGCAAGTTTTAGGGGACATTTGAGTCAGTGGAACTACACTTGGCAAAGAAACAGATGGCAGTTTTGGCAAAAGCAGTTTTTTATCACACAGTTGCTGCTGGACACTTCAATCCCAGGTGTAAAGTGCCAGAGCTCCCTGGGGACTGCAGGTCCAGCCCAGCCAAGGTAATCTCAGTGGGGCCATTTTCACAGATGGACCTCGTCAGTGCTGCCTCCACCCGAGGCCCTCAGTGCTGAAGGCTCTCAAAAGCAGCATGTGTGGCTTTATATTGAGACTCTGCACTCCTTTTGGGTCTCTATGCTGTATATGATTATTTGGATCATGGAGTTGTATAAGGGGAAAAGAAGATTTAATACAAGTCACATATATTCAGTAAGTCCTTTTTTCCCCATGTATGGCCAAAATGTGTACATGTGTTTGGTTCTTACATATTCCAGAAGGGTAGCTGTGATAAAAATGGCATATGTAGCTAATGCCAAAGTCTGAAGACAGCTGGTGATTTTCAGCTAAGACATAGTAGGCCAAATCCTATTTTTAGTTTCATTTGAAATCCAAAGAAGTTGCTGAGCTACAGCAGTGCATTAAGGATAGGGGACCAGTCCAGTTTCTAATAGTATAATAATAATAAAAATCAGGTACAAAGTGAAGGAAGGACTAAATCCAGACGAGGCAGATTATGCCATTCCATTAGCACAAGTCTTTTCAATAACACAACTCTGGGATTTCAAGAATGATGGAATGTGCTTCACCTTCTGAATCAGAGATGCATTAAAGGATGATCATGAAGGATAACTCAGCTAGTATGGAGTAAAAGTTAGGTACAGCACTTCCTTCGTCTTTATCAGACCAAGTTGTAAAACATCTGTATAGCTTGCTAGATTTCCTAAAGGTAAGGTCCTTCCTTTCTTCAATTTCTATTCATGGAGGGAATGACTTACAGTAGAATTTGTTGGTTCAAATTTAGTTACCTAAATCTGGTCTCTCTAGTCAGCTGAGAGGGCCCCTTCCAACAGGACTGGGGTAGGCTGTGTCGTGCCATCAACATAAAGTCAGCATTTCCAAGGTGTCTAAGCGATAAATGTGACATTTACTTTTTTGGTGAAGGTAATTACTGTGCATAAACCAGTCCTTAAATAACCTCAAAAGGGGGGGGTGGGAGGGGGAGTGGGAGGAGTACAGCTTTGGAAGTTAACTCATAGATTAATTTAAAAGAATCAATATTCCTTTTAGTTAACTTGTGCAATTCTAGTACTGAAAGGAGGGAGGGAGGGGAAGTGTTTTATTTTCCACTAATACAGGCCCATACTTTACATTCAGAGAGTTGAAAGATCTTGAGAAAGCATGGCTATTGATAATACCTCCCTGCAGTGATTTTGTAATCATTACCATTCTTTCCAATGTATTATGCAGCCAATAGAGTATCTCTTTTCATCTCTGCTAGTGTCCTAGACGCTGGCGTTAGGCTTTTCTGTTCTATAAAGAATAGGGTTCAACTGGGAAGAAGATGAGACAGGGAAAAAATTCTAATTCTCACAAGCACTGTCAAGACAAGGTACTTGCTGTGTAATCACTTCCTGCATGTCAATAAACAACTCATAAGGTCTAAATGCCACTGCTGTATCATTATTTTATAAATAGTGGCCTGAATTAAACTGAATATTATTTCTGCTTTGAAATGCTACAGCCTTTGGCTCTATGAATGTTTTAAGCAAAACCTTTTGCCAATAGTGTATTTTATACAACGTAACTTGTACTGAACTTCTTACTCATTAAATTTAGCAGAAGTGTCTGCAAGAGAAGGATGAGGTAGGCTTGCCTCATAAAGGGCAGTGCGATGCGTCATACTTCAGGCATATGAACCAAGATCAAAGTATTTGATTGATTTCTCCCAAAAGCATGAGCTGATTAATGAAACTGCAAGTTTTGTATTCACAGAAACACTTTTACTTAAAATAATTGTGCCATTAGCTTGACAAAAAGAAATAAACCTGTTAAGGACTCCAAGTCCCAAGCATCAACAACTTTGTTCACAAGTTTGCAGTTCACTTTCTACTCCTGTTGTGATTATATTTGCCCTTTTATCATATGTCATTTTTTGTTTTATTTTTTTGTAGGGGGATTTTTGCAGATGATAATAACAAATCCTCCTTTTTTTGAAGAGTCCAAACTGTCTAAATCTGACATATGTAGTATGGCAATAATTGATATAATTGTCACTGAATATTTTTGTTTCTGCCCATAGCAGATAGTGCCAAAAATGGTGAACTGAAAATGCCCTGAAAAACTGCTGAATTTGTTGCTTCATTCAGCCTGACACTTTTATACTTTATTGTTAGTTTTGGCTATAGTGTGAGAGGCAGCCTAGCTTAAAGAGCAGGGAATGGGGAGTAAGGCGCCATGTATTTCATATACTGCAAGATCGGTCCAGCTCATTCCATTTTCTGTTGCGTAACGAGCACATCATCCTTCTCTTAACTTATTTAGGCAATCTAGAGCTGGGATTCTTTATGTACTGGTTTACCACGTAGCACATTATCATCCCACTCTGACTTAGCTCTCAGGACCCAATTTATTATCTAAGTGTTTGTGGTGGTATGTTTGTGTGAAGCATCACATTTCTGGATTAATATGTGCATATAAATGCATCTAAATCTATATGAGGTTTTCCCCAGCGCGAAGTCTTATTAATGCCAAATTTGCCAAGACTGTTATGTATTAGTGTTCATGTCTTTGCTAAGACTCAGTTTGGCCAGAGCACTGAGTGCAAGTCCCTAGGCCTTTTCCTCTTTAGTGAGCAAATCGAACTGACTAAAATGGTCTAGAAACTTCAAAAGGGGGTTTTATCAGAACACTGACTAAAACCTTTTGGAAATAAACAACTCTGAGACATGATAAGAATATAACTGATCTTTCCCCCCACGCACCTATGTGTATTTTTTAAGCGGGTATCTTTTTTTTTTGGACTCGCGCTCAGACTCGTGATTCAGCAGCTTTCATGGTTACAACAAATTCTTTTCAGTCTCCTTTTGAGTCCCTAGGGAATTTGGATCTCTACAAAGGCAGGCTGTGTATCAGATCTGTTCTTGGCATAATCCCACAGCAGGTTTTCTGCCTTCTGAGGCTCCAGTGCTAGACTTCCCCTCCCTTACTCCTACCCAGCTTGTCTTTCCTGTAAGAGAAGCACTAAAGTATAAGGGACTTGTAGGTTTTCTTGAGTGGCAACTAGTATCAGGAGATATATAGATTGTATAGGTTGTGTAGAGGCAGTCGTGCACCTCTCCTTTAGCTTGGCTGGGGACGGAGGTTCTTGACAGGGATGCTGCCAGCTTTTCATGACATGCAGCAGGAATCCCTGAGGACCAACAGGCCCAAAGCGCTTTCTGGAAGCGGGCTCCTCAGAACCACGCTCCGGAGTGCGCCCACACAGGGACTAGCTCCTCCAAACTTGGTTATGTCTTGGGGAGGTTATTGGAAAGGGGGATTGTTGCATAAATAGAAAAACTGTAAATTATAGAACAGGTTTATACATAAAGTATTGCTGAACCTTAGGTTAAAATTTGAAATGTCGTAAGTCTGAAGTCACCACAGTCCATGTCTTGACACTCTTAGTGAACAGTCCTAACGACACTGTGCGTCACCACTGGCTAGAGCAGACCCTTTTCTGATGCTGACACCGGCTAAAGGCTTATCCATGACTCCAGCAGTTTCTTCTGTTTGCAAGGTTTATGCAGTTGTGATCAAATGCTGTTAATTTATCTCTACTCAGATCAACTTTCTGAAATAACATGCTCATAAAAGAACTGGGCATGCATAATTTTTTTTTTTTTTTTTTTAAGTCTTTGGCAAACTATACCAAAATCTACTTCTGGAGTACCATACTGTCAAATTCATATTTTAATCAGAAGAATTGGGAGAATGTGATCCAAGGAGTGATTGATAATTTTAGAAGCTCATCTGTTCTTTAGCAGTTTGTCATAATGTCAGAAAATATTCATTACAAGGTAAAAATTATTTCTTCCCACCAAACTCCCTGTTTTTTTCCTCAGGTCCTGCTTCCTTTTCATTAAGCTAAGTGATGTTAGACAGTCTTATTTTAAGAATCAAGTTCCAGACTGTATTTGGGAAAACAAACTGCTAGTTTTTGGCGTTTTAACTCTTCTGAATGAGCTGACAAATTAGGAGCATGGCAAGGGTGATGTGCCTCTGCTGAACGCCTGGTGATGGTACCAGCAAAATTGCAGCCAGCTGGAGATTCGTGTAAGGCTGAAACATTTGGGGACAATTCAGCAAGAAGCAGCGTTGAAGCAAGTTGGTATCATCCCCCCCGGCGCCTGCCGGGTGTGGGGGGGCAGCGTGTCTACGCGGAGCGCTGAAACAGTGTTCAGGCCTACGGAGGTGACTAGCACATCAGTTAAAACCTACAAAACAGGATTAGTCACTTATTTTTTCGGCACAGATCACTCTTTCCTCAGTCTAAGAGCTGACAGCTGTTTGTTCCTGGAGACGAGGAGTCGTGTTTCCAGCAGGCGCCAGGGAGAAACGTGCTTGGAGAACAGGGAATTTTCATCACGAGCAGGATGCCAGCGCCCCGCTCAGCTCGCGAGGGCTCCGGCTCAGGGACTTCTCTGATCTCAACTGTGACTTCCTCAAAGTGAGGAAAAGGCTTCGTGCTTGAAGCTCAAGGATCACTGAGCTGATCTAAAGAAGTCCTGAAGATGTGGTGTTCTGTGAGCGGGCAAAAGCATGCGGCTTTGGATTCCCCTGTTAAATGGGGCTAGCCAGCTAATAGCTGGCAAAAATACAGGCACTGAATGAAGGTTGATCCTAGCTAGGAAAAGGGGTTTGCCAAACAGAAAAGTAATTAATCAAGGAGAAGCAATAACATTATTTTCCTGTCTGCAGAAACAGCTGCATAACAAAGTTTAAAATATTTTTAAATTATTAGTTGTTGTTATTATTAGTTATTAGTAGTAGTTTTTAAAATATTTTTAAATTATCCTTTTTTAATTCTCTTTTTATTTTATTGGAGCTTTTGAGAACTTTCCTTTTTAAGCATTGAGAAGCTCAACTGATCTAATTTTTTTTTTTTTCCAAAGGAGTTAAGAGAGCTGAGTCACTTCTTAAAATAAGAAGTAGCTGGAACTACTTACAGTAAAAGAGTTAAATATATGTATGAAAATTTGAATATTGAGTGACTAATCTATCAGAAATGCAAGATGTGAAATTCATTGGGAATATAGATCAAGAGGAAGCAGCCACCAAACTGTGCAGTACTAGACCTGTTTTAGTATGCATGCACATCTGTGATTATGTTGAAGTTTTGACTGGTTCAAGGTAGGACTGGTAAATTATATACCTGTCCCTAGGAACTGTGATTTGTGACATAATGGTTGATGGTGCCAAACAGGGTGGTTATTACTGGTTGCTTTTTCCTTCTAAATGGCAATAATTTTCCATTACAAGCTCAATAGCTTTGAAAAATACACATATAAAGGCTGGATTTCTTTTTTAACACCAGCAGCTGGCCACCATTTGTTTGAGTGCTTGACTTGTTTCTTTGAAAATGTGATTTATTTGTAGGAGATTTTTCTGTGGCACTTTGTTTTCCCTCAGGCTATCTCCAAGTCCATAGCTCTAGAGATGGTGGTTAACGAAGACAGATGACATTTCCAGCCCCTCGGTTACTGTTTTCTTTTCAATACCAACCTTTGCATCAAGAAGTGAAGAGCAACAGAGCTGCTCTTTGCCAATAGCAGGGTCTTTGCTCTGTTTCCCAAGGTGGTTCCTTATTGGTAACTAAAAAAAAATGTGTTTCTGTAATTATAAATCTTGTCAGAACTTTAAAGGACAATATTAGTTGCAAATGGAAGTTAGAAAACAACAATGTTCAGCTGAAGTAATGATCACAACTATGCCGTTACCTCCTCCTTCATATGGCTCCTCTCATTAATCGATAAGCAGAGTAGAGACTTCAGTGGGCAGATGAGTTAAGTGAATGGTTGGGCTTTGGCAGATGAATTAATACCCTCTGATTTTTCTGGCTCTCACTGTGGACTTTTTGGTCATTTCAGAATGCTGCCCTCTGACATGGCTCCCATTACTGGTACCTCCCTTCTGTTTCTACAAAGCTGTAGTAGAGATCTCATAGAATACAATAAAAGGAATAGTGGGCTCTTACAAAATGACATTAACATACTGAAGTTGCTTGGGTTATACTTACTTGCATGAACTGATTGAACCTCAAATCCCACGTATCTTTGAATCTTCTCTTTGAACAAAGAAAACAAGTAATTAAGTTCTCAGTACAGAGAAGTATTTGTTTTCAGTTCTCAAACCTCTTTTTCATTAATATTCTGTAATACTCATGTAGATGGTGCAGCTTCTGCAGTTTTTTCCTCCTAAGGTTGTTTACTAGAATATTCACAAAAGCAAATGTAGAGTAAGTAAAATCATTTAAACTACAGATGAATATTCATGCAGAAACATTGAATTATTCACTATCTCTATTTTATACAATGTAGGGTTTAGTAAATCAAGATGGAAGAATGGAACTCCCCATTTAAAAGTATATTCTTCCTTCTATTGCAGTTTTGCGATTTTCTATCAGCTGCTTTCTTCTTGAATCTGCTGCTGTGTTCTGATTGTGTATAATTAGTTTACTGCTATAATTAGAATACCTACAAGAAAAAAGCGTAAGATGGTTAAAATATCCCTGTGAAAATTGTATTTGCTCCTCTGAATCTAGGCACTTCAAAGTTTAAAAAAATCAAAGATCTAAGTATCTTTGAAGAACCAGTTGAGAATTACGAAGATCATTCTACCTGTTATACTTCCTATCCCTTGGCTACAGAGATACGGAAATTTCAGAAATAATATTACACATATATGCATGTAATCATCTCTGAAGCATGAAATCCTCTTGAAGTCAATGATAATTTGTAACTGACTTCAGCAGAATCATGATTTTCTCCACTTTTTGAATTCTCCAGTTGAGAAAGATTTGGTAAGGGATAGTCCACCTCAATTTTGTGAAAAAAAGTACTAATGCAGATCTTTTTTTCTGAAAAAACTTAATTCTATAAGAAAGAATTTCAATATTAGAAACAAAGATAGAATGTTTTTAAGTGTTTGTTTGCTTAAATTTTTAATAATGTGTAATTCTCAAATGATGAGTTGGGTAAAATGCTTCAAAATGACATTTGATAATTGTCTGGTAACTTTGAAAGCTACTGTTTTTGTAACGAGTGCAGTGCTGCAACAATGGGTCTCTATGTAGTTATTTTAAAGGATATTTTTTGAACAAGAAATTTATAGAAGATGTCTATTTTACTGAGTCTGAGTAATGCACGTGGTTAATACTAAAAGTCTCTCATGCAAGAGCTTGCAAAAAAAATAGTGTGTCCACAAAATATTTCAGTCAGGTTCTCAGTCTCAGCTGCTTTAAGTCAGCTTTGGCACTGTTTTGATATAAGTGTACTCGCACCATTTACATTAGGTAAACAAGCATCTTATAGACAGGTTTTTTTTTTTTTTTTTTCAGTTGGATTTGGAAAATTGTGCTCAGTGATAAACTTGACACTGTTGTGGCCTCAAGCTTCTCAAATAACTTGGAGATGGTTCTTCTCCTCAAACAGAATAAAAGGCACAGAGACCCTGTCAGCACCCAGGTGTTCAATAGATGACTACTGAGCTGGTGAACCTGTACTGAGTTACGTTATTATTTATATCTTAGAAATGAAAACAATCACCAAGTGTTTATAAGCAGATAACAAGGAGGAGCAGCTAAAATAGTTTTCCTGTTTGAAAAGCGAACACACAGCAGATGATGATTTCTTTCTTCATATCTTCACAGTATATAAATTGAGGGGGGGGAAAAAAGTACTTTTAGGCATAGATAACTAGGATTAATGAACAGTGAGACATGAATTTGTAATGCCAGAAAATAGACTGAATCCTGAGGTGGGGGGGAGTCTATTTTGGGAAATGCCCTGACTGGAGGAGGGCAAGAGTGGCAATACACCCAGGCACATCTTAAAGGGTTTCCTTTCTTATTGCCGAGAGGGAGCTTAAGTTTAACAGGCACTCTTCTACTGAAGTGATGTTTTCAGCATTGCCAATACCTTTCTAAAATAATTTTCGTGCCTCCCTTCAAACCCTCAAGCTGGCCTTTCACAAGGGTAGTTAGGAAAAAATCTCTCAACAGCTAAAATCAGTAATTCAGTGGGAGTTTTGTCTTGGTCTCTCAGAGATTGCTGGCAATTTTTTTCACCAGAGTCACTGAGACAGGAAGAAATGTAAATCAAATTATTAGTAATACTTTTCTGACACCATTTTCTTTAAAGCAGGGAATTTTTGCCTTTGGCTTCAGTAGAAGGGATTTTAAAAGTTGTTTTTGATTCAGAAATTATTTGTAATGGGAACAGCAGGCAAACAAAGTATTTCTTCTATCCAAAACATTAGCCATGATGCCTTAAGAACTTAAATGGGCACAAACTTTGCTGTTGTCAAATGTACTGTGTTGTTCTTTGCAAGTGAGTTTTCCTGTGATTTCCAGGTCAGCTGTCCCTGACATGTGCTAACCCTCTTCTTTGCTCCCCTCCTTGTTGTCAGAGGTGACTATGGGGCTAGTAAGGGTGAAGCTGGGCAAGAATTTTGCAGGCTGGTAGGCCTGAGCAAGCTGGAAATGAGACACAATGAGGTCAATCCGTCTTGAATAGAGCTGACAGTAAATCATGATTCCAAAAAGTCCCCTTCATTGAAAAATCAGAGTTCAGCTATATTAATTCAAGAGAGAAGGTTGGAAAAGGTTTTGAAGTCAATGGAGTTTTGCCTGCGTTGGGATTGCAGGGAGCAGGCCGAGTATCAGCAGGGAATAGCAGCAATCTGAAAAGGGTCACTGATTGCTTCATTTTGCCTAATGTATTCTACTTCAGGTTATAAATAGAACAATTTACACATTAAGCTGGTTGAACTATGAGCATCAATTACACATTTGGGGACTTTTATTGGACAGGGAAGGATCACAGTAGATATCCTTGAATATAACTCAGCCTTTTCCAACACCACTGAATTAATTTTGCTGAATTCTGATCTCCCTTCCTCCTGAAGACAGAAATAGTGAAATAATATAGAATATTTCTTCAGTATGCAGGCAATCAGGGAGACATATCTAGGCCTGTATGTAGACAGTGTTGTCCTTGTAAAAATAAGCTCATGGGTGTTTTGTTTTCTTTCAGCACGATTCTTGTTGTGTGATTTCATGCTCATACAAGTTTCACATGTGGGTCAAGGCTTTTTGCATGGGGTCACTGTGATCTCCTCCCACTCACTCTCAGAACTTGTTAAGGCTTCCTGCTGTGAGCCCGCCAAGGTGCGAATCTTTTGGGCCACTTCCACTTGTGCAAGTATTGGCTCCTGGGCACGTGGCCTTCAGAGCTCCTCGCTGCCCGCAGAAGTGCTGCATTAGTTTAGATCCATTTAGCAGTGATAGCCTTGTTTCACAACGTGCAGCTAAATAAGATTGGAGAGGTAAGCACTTTCTTCCCCAGAGGAATTAAGCTAGTGAGAAGAAAACACGAGAAAGGAAAAAGACAAGAAAGAATATCTAATAGTAAAAGGGAGGACTGCCCGGTATAGGAAAAGGGAAACTGAAAAGAAACCTGAGAATGTTTCTTCATGACTCTTCCAAACCCCCATTTCACAAAAATCCCGTGGCTCCCAAGAGGAGGCCTGTGGAACTGGTGCTTTGTGTAGTCTGCTATTCAGCTCAGGTTTCTCACTTTTACTGGTGGGTCCTGGTGCTGCAATGCGGCCAAAGTGATAGTGATTACTTCTGCTGAACAAGTCGCACTGAAGGAGCAAGGATGAGAATTCCTGTTTATGCTAGCTAGAGGTATTCCAAAAACAGCTGCAACAACCGAATGCTATGCAATAATCTATACTTCATTTTTTCTCAGCTAAATCACATTTTGATTAAATTTTTTTCACCCTTAGTTTTAACTTGGTGATGAGTGTTCCTACCTCCATAATATTTTCTTTTGATTCTTGAACCTTAGATTTTCTGTTAAATGCCATTGAGTTACTGTTGTGATGGATCTTTTAAGAGTGCTGAGATGCTTGATGAAGAGATCAATACTTGGTCTGATTGCCCTAAGTGACAGCTCCAAAATTGAGAGGGTGGTACTGTTTTGGCCTAACCATGATAGATGATTGATTATTTATCAATGGTAATGAAGCCTGTCCTGTCCCCCCCTATATCCACAACTCCTGTGGACAGAAGGGTAGATTTAATAAGTAGTTGTTGTGACTGCAACGGTGATAGAAGGTGCTTTGAAAAGGTGTGTAGTTCTTCAAAAGTTGATGAAATAATCTTTCAAATTATGCAGCAAACTTTGGAAAGAGGAAAGTTCAGAACAAATTAATAGCTAGGCATGCTACAGATGTTATTTTGCGAAGGCAAATCAATGTTTTTTCAATGCTCTCTAAAAAAAATCTTTTCAGTTTTATCTCAAGAAAAAATTTACAAATCAAAAAAACTTCATCACTGCATTTGAAATATACCTTTCAATACCCTGGTTTAAGCTCTTGTTGATTTTTAATGAAACCACAAATGAGGAGTAGGATTACAGTACTGTTAGCACTAATGAATTAGAGTTAAAGCCCTACAATTTTACTGTTTTTTTCCGAAGTACATTTCTCATTAGAGCTGAACTGCAATCAGCGAAAAAACACTTGGCTTCAAGCTTGTGCAGATACAAAGAAGCTCAAATTCATCAAAAGGTTTAAGAAGGGGGGGGGTGGAAGTTACTTGCAGACACGGTTACATGTCTGTCCAGGTCTTTCTGCAAGCCTCTGCCCCTCCAGCCTTTCCCTGAAATGCTTCTTGCTAGAGCAGGTCCTCTTCTCTGCAGAAGATACAACCGTCATTCCGTGTTTTGTTCTGTGTTGGAACCCCTATTTTGCTTTTAGTAAGCACAGGAAATTGCAGTCAAATGCGAGGCCGTGCACAGGATTGCAGGGCAAGAGCAGCTGGAGGTTGCTGGGCTGGCCAGGGGGCAGAGCCCCGGTGCTGGCGGTGCCCTGCCGGGGCCGTGTCCCGGCGCTGCCGCAGCAGCTGGCACCCTGCGGCTCCTTTCCAACCTGGAGCCCTTCTAATGGTTTTGCACTTCAGACCTTAGGCAGGCCAGGTGATGATCTGTTCTTTATCCCTTGGAATTATCACAATTCTGGGAGGAATAAGAGCTCTCTACTTGACAGATCTTTCTACCTCAAATTAGAAAAAAATCACAACTGGACTGGGGGATTTAAAAAAAAAAAAAAAAAAAATTTGCAAATCTTTTATGCTGCAACGCAATCACAGACATTCTCTGTTGGGTCAATAATAATTTTATTCCAAGTCGTATTAGTATTCACAAGTTCAAGCTAATCTTGTCAATAATGTTTGGTTCAGCAAGTTTCTTGCCTATATATGCAAATACTTGTTTAGCCTCATTGACTGAAGTATTTGAGCAGCTACTTTATGTCTGCATCTTGTATTGAGGGACAAGAGCTAATACCTACCCTTTTCTATGGGAAAAGGTACATGAGAAATACTCTTCTGAAGTTGACTGGAGAATAGGCAGATGCTGTAATTCATTCTTGCCCAGTATCTTCTGTATTCTTTTTATCAGCTGACAGTGGATATAAAGCACTATCAATTTTGCTTTGCAAGTATTTTGCAATAGCTTTGCATTCACTTTCCACTGTTGTGAACAATAATTGTCTGAAGTGAAACTGAAGTCTGTATCAGGCTTGATGTCTACAAAAATAAAGTCACTTTAACACATCGGTAACTCTCCACTTTATTTCTAGCTATGCAGTGTTTTGGAAACCTTTTCTCACAACCTATCACAGCAGTGTGAGCAAGGTTTATTTTGTTTGTTTTCCTCAGAACTGTTTAAATTGTTTGAATTGAATTCATGTGATTCAGAGCTGTTGGTGGATTTATAAGCAAGGCTGGTGTGATTAAAGAACCTGACTGTTATAGGTCCTTTTCTGTGCAGGTGATTCACTGTCTATGTATATGCATGTGTGTGTCTATATACAGATAGAGCTGTGTCGTGTGTACACACACATACATACACATAGAAAGAGATATATACAGTGTGTGTGTGTGTATATATATATATATATATANTAGTGACCAAAAACTTTTACAAATTGCTATTCTGTTTATAAGGAGACATTTATTCTTTTTTCAAAATAATGGTGCCAAAGTTGAAAGGAAAAGCATGGGCAGGAAGGAGAACATTTGAAAATAACTTTGTGTGTGAAGAGAATATAAATTGCTTTTACTGAATTTGTAGGATATTGATTAATTGTATTTTACAATATTGAAGAAAAAAATGTACAGAAATCAAATGGGCTGCCAAATGATTTGTTGTTTGCAATCAAACATCCAAGGAAATGGAAAATGAGTTGGTATGGTTGCAATCTCTCAGATAAACAATCTCTTTTCATATCGTAGTATTAATGTCTTTAATCTTGGCCTAGAGCCTGCATCTCCTAGTTCCAGTAAGATGAAATGTATGCCGTTATATAAATAGACATAAAATACAACCTCCTACTTCAGTATATATTTCAGTAACTGTGGTCCTGGACCTAAGATTTGAACATATAATCAGCTTAGGGAATAATTGGTAAATGAAGATTTCTATGCTAAGTGAATAAATGCCCTCATATATACACTGAAAACGTCCAAGATAGGAGATTAATGTATTTTAGGTTGCTATAGGGCTGTATATGATGCATCTGCTTGTGTAACTCTACCCAGTGTTCAGTGAGAATATTTTGTGTTAACAAAAGAACCAGGGTCAATCAGTTGTTGCTGTCTTTGATACTTGCTTATTCTGCATTTCTGAGCCTGAGGTGCATTTTGTACATAGAATAAAGAGGCAGTGCAAGCAGTCAGGGAGGTTTGCAGCCTTCCATAGGCCATGTCCGATCTAAATACTGCTTTGGGACTTAGCTGTGCTGGTTCTCTTCATATCCTGACCTTCCAGAGTCCCTCTTTTCATCTTAGAGTTACCTGCTAAGCAATTCTGTAATGCAAATAGGATGTGGCCATGCAGCTGGTAGTATGCAACTTTGCTTTTTCTGAAAGGATGTTTTGTTTAGTGGTATTCCTAAGAATATACAGCCTAGTTTATAGATGTTAATAGATGCAGTCTAGGTCTTGTAAACAAAGATTTACTCTGCGCTAGCGTGATACGAATATTGGGGGGAATTTGCAATTATACTAGTTGGATTCTTTTTTGTTTGTTTGTTTCCACTGGAAGAAACAGTTATCTAAAAAAGAGGAAAATACTCCACAGTGTCAAAAGCACAGAACATACTTCAGAAGGGTTTTAACTTTCAAAAAAAAAAAAAAAAAAAAAAGAGACTTTCAAATAAAGAAGTTAACACAGTTTTCCAAAGAGCTACAGAAAGTAGAGGTAGTTTCATACAGAGGTATAATGTCTTTCATGGCACCACCACCCTGTTTAAGTCAGTAGCATATGATATTTTTCAGCTGAAAGGTATTACAATACAAAAGCAAGTTGATACACTTAAAATCAACATAAAAATTTAAAACTGGTAACTCCAGAGCAGACTCCTCTTTGTTAAATGCCTTATATTTTGGATCATAAGCCAATACCCTGGTATTCAGGAATGATGGGAAGGATGTAGCTTACAGTCTCTTGATAATACAACCCATCTCACATAGCAGCCCAAGTTAGGCCTTAATTATGGAAAAATAAATTACTTATTTACTAATCCACCCAGTCTTCCCTAATTTCTTACTCTATCGCACTAAGAATAATTAAGTTTCATCAAAACATCCCATCAGTTAATCCTCCCTGGAAAATGAACTCATTAAATATCTGTGAGAGGGGTGGGTTTTGTCAAAAACTCTTCTCCTTGTTGAATAAACAGTTTTATTTGCGTTGCTGAGTAGGATCACCCTGACTTTCTTGGTGACGTTTTAATTATGGCTGTCGATGCTGCAGTTAGGAGCACAGTGAATCACTGCAGTAAGAGAAGGTCTCTCCCAAGTGCTCTCTAGGTGTCACCTTCCAGATTATTTAGCTTTTCCTTTCTATCCATGTGAGAACACATGGAAAGTGGGGTCTAGCCCAGAGGTGCCTTTCAGTTGACAGAGGAAGTGATTTTTAGGCCGTTGTTCTTGGACCAGACTGCAAGGCTCCCAAGGGTGGTTGTCACTTGCTGACAGCCCGTGACTCCTTCGAGAAAAGACGTGATTCTTGCAAACCAGGCTGTAGCTGCCGTGTTAGGAGTGTGCAGTTTCTAAAATACAGCAATTCAAAAGCTATCAGGTGTCTAGCAAACAAATTGGAGATGGAGGGTAAGAAAAGATGCTAGAAAAATGCCTTTGGTGATTGCAAAATGTTTCCACCTATTCTGGTCTTTTACCCTACAGTATTTTTGTTGCGGTCATGCCAGCTGCAATAATCTTTATTGTTTGGTGTTAAAGGTCTGTAAAGCCACACTTGCACCAGGCATAATGCAGAATGAGTGCTGGTATATTATAAGGGAGGAGGAATTAGTAATCACAAGCATGAAACATTCATGCAGAATAGGAAGCAATACCTGCTATTCTGTCTTCCATAGAATCATAATGAGTAAAACATTACATTTTTAAAACTTTTGTCAGAGTATAGTACTCTTAATATTCAGACTTTCATTTTTAGTGTTAAGATTCCTTTATTATGTTTCTGAGATTGTTCCATATATACATATATATTTGGCTATATACATATATATTTGCCTTACCTATTGTATTCAATAATCTAAGCAATTTTAAACCTTCCTTCAGAAGTATGTAAGTTTGGGTGATTTTTTTTTTTTCATTCCTTGATGATGTCATTTATCTATAAGATTCAGCTCTGTGGTGTAGGAAAGCTGATGTCTACATTGCATGCCTGTCATTGAAATCGATGAAGAAGCTTACGCACCAGAAAAATCTTAGTGAAAGAATAACAGTATCCAGATTACACACCAAAATTCACCAAACTTCTATGTCTTTGTTGCTCTTTAGTCTCTTTAAATAACTGTCATGCAGACTTTTGATTATGAACTAGACTGACAGCTGTCACTCGTGAAGTAGTGAGTGCGGTGGTACATACAACTTTGAGTCTTTCATATGCTGAAGAAAATGCCTTAGGACTAACTCTGACTTCTGGAATATTAAGGTCAAAGTTAGAGGAGGAAGATTTAGTGGTGGGGTTTTTTTTGTTTGTTTTTTGGGTTTTTTTTGTTTTTTTTTTTAGACTAATTTTGTTTTTTTGTTTGTTTGTTTTATAACCATTTTTGTTCTGTAAAATAAATGAACAGGCTTGAAAAAAAGAAGGGAAAAAAAAAAAGAAGAAAAATAGGAAAAGGGATTCCCCGATCTATGGCCTGTCCAGTTATTATCATTCTGCATTAAAGATAAAATGTACTACTTCAAGGTATCATGTTCACTAATCAGGCTGGAGCCACAGCATGTTAGCATAATTTTGCAGGTGCTTTGTGAGAAACCCTTCATGATAGTGAAATGATCTGCTAGAGTGAAGCAACAAGTGAGCTGGGACCATTTAAATCTATTTATAACAAGGGCCACAGCACTTCTATTAGGGGATTCAGAACAGACTTATTTTGTATTTCACTGAGTAGCAAGGGTGGATTGTGGAGGAAGGGGGAGATTAATTTTTCAGAGAGGTTATACACAATTCCTTTCAGCGCGGATGTATTTGGAAGGTGGTTCTTGCAAAGGCAGAAAGTGTCCTCCGCTCTGTTATCTTGCTTCTTCCCAAGTCAGAAAGGGCAAGGAAAGGAGCAACGACTGGAATGGTGAGAGGAGTAAAGGAAAGCCAAAGACAAATTATATATTCTAGGTGTGATACAGTTACAGCATACTGCAGAGTGGGGCACAGTGGGCGAGAGTCAGATTTGCTTCTTTTTCTGATATTGATTTTTTCTGCTATCATCTGTGCCTCTGAGTCTCCTTTCAGCCTTTCTTCCCCTTGCTTTGCTGTAATTGCTTGAATTCCTCTCGTTTGTGTAGTGCCTGTTTTAGCAGGATTGCCTGGGGGCTCTGGGCTGTACCTTGGGCTGCTTGAAATTCATACTTAACGCAAGGTGCACCTAATATCTTTGGGATATCTAAATAAGCATTTACAAGTAATTCTCTTACCTGGGATTACCTGGCCCATCCATCAATATCCCAAACAAGTTTCTTTTTTTGCTTCTCAGCAGTCTGCTAAATGAGCAAGGAGGCCCTTGCACTTGGCATCACAGCAAGATTTGGTTTTAGATATGTGCTTTTTCTGTTAAGCAATGCAGAGATTTTTTTTTTTTTCATTTTCTATATATCAAAAAATAATTCTGCCCCAGTTAAGTAATGTAATGTACATTTTAGGTATGTTAGTGGTCAGTAATCTCTTTCCATTTCTTGTCTCAAATTTATCTTAACTGGAGATGAACAGGATTTCTGTTTTTGCATCCTAGCTCTACAGGTGAGAATAAACCCAACAAACCAATTATTCTTCTGATTTATATTCCACTTCTGTTTCTCTGGAGCTTTGATTCCGATTTTCATTTTCCTCCTTTATGACAGCAGTGCATTGGAGTGAGGGTTGTAGGTTTTCAGCAGTAACTCCCAAATCCCAACCCTGGTCAGCATGCAGCAGCACAAGCCTGGATTTCATGACAGTGTTTTCCTAGCTTGCTGGGTTTCATCTTCCTGCTTTTGGCTTATGGATATTTTTTTTTGTTGTTTTTGTTGCTGAGTAAAAGGGTCCTACTTGTATCTGCACTGATTTGCTATTTCCATCATATAACCCCAGGAAAAAAAATGATAATTGTATCCACTTTGAGTCGTATTACAACAATCGGCATTAATTTAGGCTCTCTTTAATCACCTCAAAACACTAGGTTGATTTTTTCTTTTCTTTTTCTCTTTTTTTTTCTTTTTTTCCCCTAAAAACTACAACCCCAGTAGGAAACAGAGCTACTAAATATTGCTGAAAATGTTTTGAGCAGTATTTTCAGGTAGATATACTTGAAAATGTTTTTTTTCACTGAATACCTTTCACCTGTATGCCAGCCTGGTTACAGCATGCAATCCTTTTCATTTGCAGCATGACTCAGCATCATACTCACAACCTGGGATCTGTATCAAATTATTTAAATTGCTGTTGAATACTGAGGTGCTAAAAGCCCACAGCTATGAGGCACATAATTTCCAACTCTGAAAGCATAAATGTCTAAAGTCTAGATGGTTCAAGCTGATTTTTTCTAATGAGGGTTGCAGTTTCTCATCAAATCTTTTGGCCAGGAAGGAGCAGATAGTGGCAATTATCTTGATTAAAGTGCAGAAACGTTTTTCCAGCTGTCTGTTTTCTCCAAATGCATCAGAAATTAAATCGGATTTGAATTATATGTACATTGGCTCAATGACTACAATAACAAAAGATTTCTGATACAGCTGAAGAGGAGTCTGACTTCTTAGATAACTTGAAGCCACCACTTGGCTTCTAACCATGAATTGAAAATTCAGACATACAAATAAAGCTGAATTGACCTAGAATGTTTGTGAACATCCTCAGATTTCTTTATTGGGGGAATGGGAGTTTGCTGCTTTGCTGCTGCAGCCTATCGAAACCTCCTATTTTTGCATATTGGGCTTTTCCACTATTTTTCATTCAAGTTTCTCAAACTCACTAGTGTGTTGCTTTTTTCCATGCCAGGTTTCACTGCCCATGTTTTTGTCTTTTGTACATAATAAAAACCTTGTCCTAATCTTGAAAATTCCCTTTGAAAAGAAAGCTATTAGCATGGAAGGACAGCACGGGATGAAAACGCAGATGAGAAGTGGGGAAGCACGTCGCACAGGGCATTCCCACGACCGTAATCCTGGGCCTGTAATTCCTATCATATCAATAGATCATGCATCAATAAGATTTAGCTTAAAGAAAGACAATTAGAGTACTTGCCAGATCTTATACTATAGCTCTCTAATTCTACCTTAGCAGGAAGATTTAGCACATTACTGACTTGTAAACACAGAGTCTGGGCAGTGTGGGGTGTCCAAAGTGCCTGTTCACTAAGTATGATCCAATAAAAGTAGAATCCAGTGTTTGGCATTCATCAGGGCCAAGCACATTGGATGTATTTAGAAAATTAAAGACCTGCGCAGAAGTATCCAGTATGTAATTCATTCTTTCTTGTAGTTCCAAATATAGAAACATCTGACCAATTTTAAGACCTTACAAAGCAGCATAAAAACTGTAAATAATGGTCTGATCGAGCTCTTGGTGGAGAGGACATAATTGCTGCTGCTGCTTCAGCAGTGAAGGACGTTAACATTACTAGATCTCCAGCAACACATGAATGAGTAATTATTTTATTCCATTCTAGTTTTTTAATAAGTGAAGTTTTGGTGCTGACGATAGCTGCTGATGTGTCACACCCTCTTACAGTGAATAACAAAATATTTCTGCTGTATCCTCTAACTTTCTGTGAAATCCAAAGACTTTTGTGTTGAATAGGTATAAGCTGTTCAGAATGGGCACAGGGCAGTAGGAGTGGTGGTCTGTTTCTTTCTCTGATTTACTGCCTCCTTTGGACAGATCAGCGGTGGCTAGATGTTCTTTGGCAGCTAGGGCCATATACAGTTGTTACAAGTCACAGCTCTGGGGCACTTCTGTCCCAGGACTTCTGCTCTCTGATCCTGACATAGGTTGCTTGTCTCCAGTAAATCTTCCCCCAAGCCCTTTGCCTTTTTCAATCTAGCAGTCCCTTGTGGCACAAAACAATCTGTCATTTCAGTTCTGTCCTGGGTCTACTTCCTATTTCTAGTCCTAACAACTTTTGGTGACAGCAAGGGCTAAACAAAGGCAGGTAATTGAAGCTTTAGTAAAATACAGGGAATCTGCAAGGATTTCACTAATGTTTTGTAAATATCACACAAAGCTGTATTGCCTCCCTATATTATTTTAACAGGATAAACCTTTGTGTGGATAGTGAAGGATCAGCCTTACAGGGTCCATGACCCAGGCTTGTGAAGAGGAGGATATGGCTGTCATGTGCTTGGCCATCACATTTGGCCACTTTTCCCTTCATGGTCCAAGTGACTAGACTCTGCTGAGGTGGGCACAGTGAGCTTGATAAACAAGTTTGGGGAAGAACAGGCAAATAAGAGGAGCAAAGCTGAATAAAATTATTTTGGGTTGCAATCAAGTTAAGTTCCCAGGTTAGGCATGGAGTGAGCTGCTCACCGTTTCTTGCCATGGCAAGCTGGAAGCAAATATTGGCATTACTGCCTGTCCCTTGGGCACTTGCTCTGCCTCGTGCAAATGAACATTGAAGAGGAAAGAGCCTCCTTAAGTTGAGGGTGAAAGTCACATATAAGTGTATATGTATGTATTTAAATATACGTATATATTTAAAAGTGCATCTGCAGCGTTTTTGTATTTGATTAGAAGGCCAGGATAGTTTCACTGGAGTTGAGATAAGAGATCCTTCTCATTATCCCACAGTTCAAGCTTTGCATATATATTGAAGACACAGAGAGTTATTTTTCCTTAAGGACACACTGCCCTTGGCAAAGTCCCATGGCTAATACAAATTTGTTGAAGGGTCAGAAGACTTTGCACTGTTTCTATAACTTTAGTCATACAAACAATTTTAAATATATTTTATACAAATGTGCACTCCACCGTTTTCCCTTGAGCAAAGAGTAATTAGAGACAATAATTTTAAAAAATCTTATCCTCCCCCCTCTGTGACTAGCTACAAGATCTTATTTAATATTTACAGGACAGAAGCCTCACAGTATCCTTCTTGGAGGACTCAATTGCCAAAAGGCAACTGGTTGTATTTAATCATCTGCACCAGCAGCTTTGCCTTTTGGGCTCCAAAATTGATTTTCCCCGTCTTGGCATGGCTTTGCAGCTGTGCCCCTTGCCCTAGTGCCCTGCTCTGGCCAGGGGCAGCAGTGGCGGAGGAAATGTGGCTCCCGCGGGTATTTCTAGCACATCAGAAGTGGCTGCTTCGTGCGTACAGCAAGTAGAGGCGCTTCTTGTGCAGGGCGTTACAACTGAGAATTGGTCACCAAAAAGGCAGTTCAACTTAGCAAACTCCTCTTCATAGAAACTCCACTCTCTCGCTGCAAGACAGGGAGGATGTGTCTGCCCTCCAGATGCACAGCCCAAAGTTGTTTTACACTGCTGCTCAGCATTTTAGAAGCCGATAAGAACCATTTAAATCTTAGTTTTTGATTACAGGGACATGCTGGGATGAAAAAAAAATGCATGTATTTCTGTTTTGTGTAAAATAGTTTTAAAAACTGTTTCCACTAGAAAATTCTCTAGTTACATTAACTAGAGATAGACTGGTTAGTTTTTTTTTTTTAATAGTCATTCCACCGCTGAGATGCCGAACATACATTAATGTAGTCAGTACTGTAGTGAGATTTCTATCATTTCATGCCTTTTCTTTTTAATTACCTGCCTCTTTCTTCTAAGAAGTTGAGATTACTCACTGCAGATTGTTTGCAGATTATCAGCCATGTATTATTAGTTAGGACATATTTTCTGAAGATTGTCTAAAGGGCACACAGGAAATCTGGGAGAGCAGAGTGCATTTGTTGTTTTGATCAGCCTCAGTGAGCTGCAAGATAGTTCAAAGGGGCGAGTATGAATTCGGAGCGTTGGCCTTGCCACCCCTCGGGCGCAGGTCGGATGCTGCCGAAGTTGTATCCTGACCTGGAGTCTCCAACCTGAGCATGGCCAGCGTGGGAAGCACCTCTGGGAAGGGCTGTCACCTTGAACGGTGACTTTGCCACCCTCCGCTATCCCTCTTCTTACTTTCCAGCCTTTAATTCCCTCATGTTTGACATTAGCCAAGTTGCTCTGTGACCCCCATCCCAGTGGATGGGAACAGCAGGTGCGTTTTTCTAACTATGCAAAAGGCTTCGGATTCCTGCACAGCGCCTCAAGTAATGGAGCTCAAATCTCAGGCAGGTTCTTCTTTGCTCCCTGTCAAAACTCATAAGAGTAGCAGCAAGATGGGTTTTTGATCTGGAATTGAGGGCAAAGCACATTAGAGTTCAGTTTCTGCTGCGTTAGTTTTCTTGTTCAAGATGTTTCACTGAGCTGACCTTGAAGTAAGTTTTCTTTCTTTTAATAGTATATACTGTCGAGCCACAATTATGATGTGGAGAGGGTGTAGATGATGATTTGCCGTTTACAAGCACCATAGTTTCAGATATTATCAGTCTTTTTCTCTACTAAGCATATATTTCTAGCTGTTAAATGCTAGATCTAATAAAACAAAATAATAGCTAATAGTCCTTGTAACTTGCCTGCGATGCATAGGTATAATAGCTTGTCTGACACTTTTTAGAGCCAATATTTACCTTTATCGCTGGTAAGTGCCTCCCGAGACTCATTATTCATGTAATTCCTATTAAGAGGCAGTAGTAAAACAGCCTGTTGTCTTACAACTCTTGTTGTTAAGTACACTGTGTTTAGTAATAAATCAGTCAGCTTGTGCTACACCAGAGAATAGTTATTAGCTCATATCTCTAGACATTTATAAATAAATGAATCATGTTTATTTATAGACTTCTTTTCATTTACTTGAAGTAGATAAAATCACTGTGTTTTTTTAGGTATGTTTTCATATTTCTTGAAGTTTTTCTTATTCCTACCCTTCAAACCTATGCCTGTTACAAAATAAATATTCTTTCTTTTAATAGCTGTCATTTTTCAGTAAACCAATATTTATGAACAATTTCATAGCACATTAAAAGAAAAGTAATGTCAGTTCTAGAATAATGTGATACAAATACTTTGAGTTACTTGAACTTCAAGCTGTATTTCCTCTGTCATTATTAAGGCTTGGTACAGAAAGATGATAATTAACTTCTGCTTCTAATTTGTCTGATCTGTGGCTCCATACAGCTCTATGACAACCTTCTATATAAATTTCAAGCTCTGTTATATAATTAAGAAAGGCTTTGACAACAGTGTGAGTATAGAAATTTTTTTCTCCTTCAGAGATGTGAAACCCCTGTTTGCATGGCTCGCCACTTAGGCATTTGTGTTCATGCTTCTGGAAGAATACGATTTTTAGATTGATTCCTTCAGAAAACCCAGACAAGAGAACTGAATTAAAACATGAAATTTAATTGAAATTGAATTCAGTTAATTGAAAATTAACTGAAATTTGTACAAAGACTAATGCTTTTTTTTCTTTCCGTGACAAATTTTTACAGCTTCACAAGTGTTCTTTTTAAAAGTTATTCTATGCAGGGCTAGAAGTATTGAGTGAGGCTTTCAAAAACATCCTGTGTGGTTTAATTCTGCCCTTCGTGCCACTGAAGTGTTCTGGTTGTGTTGTATTACTGCTTTTAATAGGAGAAATCCGATAGGAGATTTGTGGGGATGTTTTGTTTTGTGCGTGTTTTTTTGTTTGTTTGTTTTTTTATCATCAGGACTAAAGCTATAATAAAAGTTTGAAAGTGGCTTCCTGTTTTACCTACTTTCTGTATTATCCATAATGATTATTCTCTTTGATAGTAGTTTTGTTGCATTTTATTATTATTATTATTATTATTTATGTACTCAGTTTTTAAACTTTTGGCTGGGACTTTCAGTCAAAAAGAGGGTTTCAGCATCTATACAGAAGCAGATAATTTTGGCTCAGCCACCTTGATTGGAAAAGAAGACCTAGACTAGAGTCCTTTATGAATGACTGTCACCGTTGAGATTCAGTAATTCGGTGACCAGAGAACAACTCTACTGCATTCTTACAAAGCTGCTAGCGGAATCTTGGTTACGTGTGCTTTGCAGATTGGTTCTGTGAAAATATTCACCCTTTCTGGGAATCTGGCTGTGTTTTTCTGGTGTTGGATGCAAGAGAAATGCATTCAGGTGTGAAAATTCAGGTTATTTAAATGTTGAATCAATATGTGTATTACTCTTATAATATGCAGTGTATTCTTTTTAAATCTTTGAAAAGGGATATGTTACTTGAAATACTTTATTTTTCGTTGGCCTTCCTGCAGATGGGATAGTTAGAGAGAGGATAGTCCTGAGCAAGCCAGGGAAGGCCCCGTGAACACTGCTGATGACCCAAGAACTCCTTTTGCTTCGTCCAAACTTGACCCGGTGTTGGCAAGGCAAGTTAGGGACGAGCTGAGCAGAAATGCGCAGAAATCAAGAAGCTGATTTATAGTAGGCGTATTCTTGAGAATAGCTGTGTGTATGTAGCATGGTTTTACTGAAAAATCATTTTAAGTGTCTTTAATAAAGGAAGAAACAAAATCTTGCTAAACCTGGAGTCCTACGTTTATCTACATATTTTGTTGAAACCATAATGCTCAGCTGAATGTTATGTGTAATTATGAATGTTTGACATGGGCATCTCGGAAGTGTTTGGTTTAAGACTTCCATGCTGCAAGGTGCAGGCATTTGCACTACTACCTTTGAAAACAGTGTCCCTAGTCTCTCCCCTTCACTCTGCAGACAGGCAAAATGGAAAACTGAAGTTGATTTTTTTTTTTTTTTTTTTTTTTTTTTTAATTTTCTTCTGTAGAAAAGCAAAACCAAACTCCCAAACCTGTGCAAAAGGCCTCCGGAAACCCCTGAAATTGCATTAATTTCATCCAGTGAGGATATGACCTCTTAACAACAGATTACAGTTAACAGAGACTTTTGATGTGGCCTCTCTTGACTTCTATTGAGAAGATGCATTCCTTTAAAATGATTCTTGGCTGAAATCCAGTCTGTTTTTATAAGATACTTTATTTAGAAACTAATTTAATACAAGTGAAGATAAATATCTTTCTAGTGTAGCTTGACTATGCTTTATTTTATGACTTTAGATGACCATAGGAGATTTTCTTACACTGCATTTGTGGTGAAATTTATCATACCTGTGTGGTAAATTTGCTGCAATAATAAATATTAGCACATGGAGAACAGTCCTAGAAGCTTTCGTAGCACTTATGCAGAAGAGCAGTTTGATCGTTGCAGGCAGTAATGGGGTAGGACCTTTGAGTTTGGTTTTAAGAAATTTACATTAATCCTATATGAGCTCCATTATTTTTTTCCCTATGAGTCCAGTTACCTAGTGCTAAGTGGATGATCAATACATGTAGAACGTGTATTGCAGCAAGGAAAGTGTGTTCTGGGCAACCGTTAGCAAAACACTTCTAGGGAAATTCAGCATCTTAGACCTAATTAGACTCTTTAGGCCTGTACAACTTGAGGTTAATTATGTACTTTGCATCTGAGAGTACTTGACAAGTAGTCATCATATCTGTAGTCAGAACACCCTTGATTTGGGAGCAAGTTCTCCTCATGGCTGTTTCTCCCTTTGGGAGCACATTCGGAGCAGCAGGGCCCTGTGTCCCCGGGAGTTTCTGCGGGGACATGTCTCTGCTCTTTGGTGAAATGCGTGTAACAGGCAGCTGCGAGTGCAGAATGCACCCGGAGCATCTCCAGATGCCCCAGAGCAGTTGAATGAGCTGAATTTCTCAGCAGCCACGAAGTCGTGCTGTCTGTTCAGATGGGCCTGTGGCCGGGCCGGGTGAGCCTACGGGGTCTTGTCATTTGCAGGCTTTTACCTCTCTTGTTGTATTTGACATAGTTTATAATCAGATGTAACATGACAGCAACAGCTTGACAAGCTGATAATACACTTCCCTCGCAAAATTTGTGCGCTAAGACTGCAAACACATTTTTATTTAAGCTATGTCATGTTTATGCATAGCAGGAAGATTGCATTTTGCTGTAGATCTGCCAATAGAAAGTCTGGGGAGATCTTGAGTATGATTGATATTTTTCTAGCTTCTCAGAAGTTTAACTTTCCCCAGTCACGCTAATTTATTTGGACAGTCATTCAGATGCAAAGCACAAGCTGAAAGAGGTTCTCTGTTCCTTGTTCCCTGAAGCATGCGTGCTCCATTTTCTAGCCATTAGTGCATTTCATAACTTTTTATTATTTCTATATTGGTGGAGAATGGCAGAAGATAGAAAAGGAATTCAGGTTTTTTCAGGACTCGCATCTGTTGGTGCATGAGAGAGAACATCATTAAGAGAGTTTCGGTTTGTTTCTCTTTCTCCCTGCAGTGTTAATGATCCTCTGAGCAAGTTTTGCGATTTCCCTCACCCTTGTTAGACCTGTTAACCAGTATGGCTCAGACATGCACTTTTCCGTGGTTAGGAATATGTGAAGTCTGGCTGCCTTTTGGCACTTGGACCACTTGGCCAAGCAACCAAGCATTTAGGTACCTGCTTGCTGCTGCGGGGAGTGACACACTTCACTCACTGGCCACTCCTGTCCACTTTGCATGGTATTTTGATGTTAAATATAGTCACCTGGATTGCCACTTGTAACTCTAATAAGCAAAATCAAAGCAAGGAGAGCATATATGAGAAGAGATCTTTCTACATTACCTAATCTGCAGCAGTAGGGACATGGTTTAATTGTGGCTGGCAGCCATCACGCTCCTCTGTCATCTTCCCCTGTTTCCTTGAGAGAGGGAAAACAACATTTTATCCCCTGCCAGAGAAAGGGCAGCAGAAGAAAAAAAAAAAAAAAAAGAAAAAGGTGACAGCAAGTTTCAGGTTGATCTAAACTTGCTCTCCTAACTTCCTGCAGTGGCTTTAAGGGATGACCAAGGAAAACCTGGAATTTGCCCTGCTGCTGCCCTCCGCCAGAGTAGCAGGGCAATGCCCTGCTGCCTGGTGTCGCGCTTGGACTATCTGGTGACTGTCTGGGGATCCGTCTCCTCACCAAGCTGCTCTGCAGTGCTTTGAGGCTGGATAGTGCTATATGTATTTCTCCAAGTCAAATCTTGTCACTTCTCATTTTCACTCGAGTGAACGTCACTTACTTCCTCAAGTAAGATTCTGCTTAAACAAGTCTGAGCATCGACAAAGGAAAATATAAAGGTCCCCATGGATGCTCTGCATCCAGCACATAAACACAGGAGGTGGCTGTTCAAATGGTGTCACTTGTCACTCTCTTTAGTCCTTCAGAATGGGTTTCCATAGGGATTCATCTCCATGGAATTAGGAGGAGGAAGCAAGGAATTAGGGATTCAAACTATTATTCTCATTCAAAATACACCGAGGAAAGCAGCAGAATAATCAGTTTGGTAGAATTTTGAGCCTATGTTAACATGATCTTCCCCACTTTTTTTTTTAGGAATTCTTCTGTGGGACTTACAAATGAGGAATAACATTGTGTGTATATTGTTATACACACACACACACACACACACACACACACACACACACACACACAAATATGTGTATCAGCCTTTCCTGCTACGGGTCTTTTAAAACGTAAATTCGTCAGAAAATCCCTTTCTTCTCTGTCTTCCTCCGCTGAAGAGCATGGAACTCTCTTCCCAGCAATTTCTCCCCCCAGAACCGAGTTCCATGCACTGGACTGACTTTTCCTCACTCTAATTTTCTGTGTGGAGGAGAATGAAGGCTTGTCCATGAAAATTTTCAAGCTATGAACACACTTTTTAGCATGCCTTCTCCACAACTCATTAAATAAGTGAAATAGTATTATTAACCAGAGGGTCTTTTCTAACAGTCTTATTTAAATCTGTATATTTATTTAAATAGAGGTCTACAATAAGAATATTCATGCTCAGCCTTTCTGCTTGTCCGACATTTTAACTGGGAGGGAATGTATTTTATTTTTTTTCTGTTCCTACCCTATATCAATTTCATTGCTATGGCATTACTAAATCATTCATCTGATTCAGTTTATTGCTTTACTGGATATACATTGTGCAGACAAAACTATTGTTTTTTGAATGTCAAATCATATTTCAGAAAACATTTTGATATTATATTTGTCCTTGGAAAACACTAGACAGAAAATTACATTGATTAAAACTGTATTCATTATCAAATCCACAAAAATGTTTTTTGAATGAATAGCAGTTTATCAAGCAATATGTCGTAAAAGACAGTAACTAAAGAAAACCAAAGTAAAACATTCAGTTTCATTATTGAACATTTTTAGCTTTATTATTATAATAGAATTACAGTCTGACATAAAATAAAGAGCTTTTGCTAAACTCTGTAAAGCAATACATGCTTCTGCCATAAACAACCTCTATTAGATTTAGGTTTTATTGCCACATCACTGCACTGAGGTGCAATAAACATTCAATGTCATCTTTTGAAAATTATCCCAGGAGTAAACAGAAACTGTCCTCTATAAGAGTGTATCATTATTTTCAAGGAAGACTTACTATTATTACATGGTTTAGCAAAGCACTGTAAAAAAGCTACATAGAGGATACCTTGTCTTTGATAAACTGTGCAATCAAGTTTATACAGTATAATACTATTCTCATAGACTAACAAACTAAGAGGTGATATAATGCAGTCATTGCATAGCAAAAAGCAGACTAATTAAGTAATAATCACATCTAATGTGCAAAATGCAGACCAAAAGGTAGCTATGAATTGTTTAGAAAGATAAAATGCCCTAAATGAACACACTAGAGTAACGCCAAAAATAACAAGATAAACAAGTACACAGAAGTTAAAGAGCCATAGTTTATTTTTTTTCTATACATATATCTACACATGATACCAGAAGATGAAACACCTCCTTTGAATAAGCTCCAATCAGGTAACTTATTAAATTTAGACAGGACTAAATGTTAGACAATGAAGCGTTATTTAAAAAAAAAAAAAAATTTCTAAATAAAATATTAACTATTTTCTCTCCTAGATATAGAATGGCAACTTCTGAATTTATTGAGAAAGAGTTTATAAAACATTGCCTGAAACATGAATATGAAGTTTGACTCTCGTTAGCTTTTTTTCTGAAGGCTCATGTAGCGTTGTTTTTAAGTTCATTCAATACCATATATTAACAGTTTCTGAACTGATGCTTGCAACAATCCACTAGTCTTCCTGTCTCTCTGAAAAATCCTTATCTGATATTTTGTGTTTCTAAGAATCAGCAGTACCAATACTGACTAGAATTGTTGGAAGGGAGCACAATACTTGCAAAATGGACATCTTGTATTTAAAGCCCTTACATATTGTTCCTACAAATATATTGCTACAGTAAAAATGAAATGTAGTAAGTTTACTCAATAAAATCTATTTTCCTGTACATTCTTCTGTGTATGACTTTGTATTTAATGCTACATATATTACATCACTTATTGTAACAGTTATGTATCAGCAAATATAGCAGTAATATACAGATGAACTTCTGTCTTAACAAATATTTCACCATTTTTTACCTACCAAATATAATCCCGTACTTTAGTATTTACGCATGACCTGAGCAGATCAGTCATTAATCTAATAGTATACATTGGATGACATTGTCAAATTGCAAGCTACTGTACACTTAACCACTTTACAAATGGAATTAATTCCAAGCACTTTCTATGTATTTTTTTAGGCTTTCCAATACGGTTGATTTTTTTTTTGTTGTTGTTTTTAATCCAGGCTCTAAATATGTTTTATTGAGCATTTAACAACATATTAAGAGCTAAGAGGTGAATCCTACACAATGTTTTAAGAACACAACTTTAAAAAAGTAAAAAATGTACAATCTCATGCTGCATATTTACATATATTATTTAAATACTATATTTTGTCTTTCCGCTATCCATAAATATCAGTCTAAAGCTTTTTTTTTTTAATGTATCATTTTATAAAAGAATACATTCAACATATCTAGAGCTTGCAAAACTTTTTTTTTTTTTTTAAACTTTCTAAAACATAGTGATGTGTAAAAGCTACCTGTAAAAGCCTCCAGGAGTAGTTTGGATTACACAGGAGACAAAGGGAATTTGGGATCTGTATTTGATTGTGCAACTGATTTTACATCTAGTCTAGTGACAACTTAATGCTTAGAACAAGACTGCAATAAGACAGCAGATTAAAGCATTTGTTACCATTAGATCAAATATGCTATACAGTGATGAACTGTACCTAGCGTGAGCAGGTATCCTTTTTCTTTCATGATCCTTTAATAGTGTAAGTCAAGTAATTTGGAATATAGAAGGGGAAAAAGAGACAGGAAAATAAAATATCTTATGGAATTCAACAAATGGAAAGCTTTGTCCTTGATAAGTTTATAAACAGTGTTTGAACGAATGGTAAGTGCAGTATAGTATGTGCAACATGAACATCATACAGAACATTTTTCCCACTCCCCGCAATCCCTAGAATAAAAATAGCTTTTTTTCATGTACATATACAATATCTTTTGGGGACATTTAACAATACCTTATCTGTAAATGTATTCTGTTTTTCATTGCTAGAATTCTTCCTTTCTCTTTCCCAGAATTACTTTTCAGAAGTAGCTCATTGCTCTTCCCCTCACACACAGGATTTTTTTTAAATATATAGTTTTTATTTTTTGTCAAATAAAGAAAACTTTATTTTGTTTAAGACAGAGGCAATGAAGCAAATGGGAATTACTGTATGTGAAAACTAAAAGCAATTCCCAGCACAGAACACAGAACAGAACCAGATGAGTAAATGAGGTTATTGGTGTGGAGTTGGGGCTTTTAACTGGGGCTCCCGGTTTAAATAAGTGGCCCAATAGACTAAATTAAAGATTCCAAAAAGCAATGGGAAGGCTATTCTTGATAGTCGATCGATTTTGCTGACGCTGTTAAAAGTTTTCTTGGGTTCTGCAGGTTTTGTTTCTGGTTTAACTTCTTTGGGCTCTATTGTTGCACTTTTAGCAATGGTTGCCAGCCCAGGGTCCCTTGCAATATTAGGAGTGTAGCTTGTAGCTGCAGCTGTGTATGTGTTGTTTTTCTTAATGAGAGGATCCTTCACCTTCTTTGGCTAAAGAAAGAAGAAAATATTTTATTCTTACTGTCATATCAACAGATAGTATTACGACAAAGCACTGTAATATTTTGTCACGTATGCAATTTATACCAAAATTGTATTAAGAGCTAAGTAAAAAGTTAGTATCTATAAGCATGATTCATGCAAAATATTTAGGTAAAGCTAATGACAGAATCATTCTTTTTGTTTATTTTTATTAATTAGACCAAATTGTATGATAGATAAGCTGTAATGAGGATTTAGTGATAGCTAGGATCATAAAACCTCTTGTGATCTCAATGAATAGTGTCAAACCACTCATAATTCAATGTTTCCTTAATTGTACTTTTTGACCAAGAAGAATAC
Source organism: Nothocercus julius (assembly GCA_013398735.1). NCBI lineage: Eukaryota > Metazoa > Chordata > Aves > Tinamiformes > Tinamidae > Nothocercus > Nothocercus julius. Next base: position 2,300,316 of record VZSV01000015.1, read on the forward strand.
TCTGAGACATTGAATTGCTCAATGTAGCTTTCCAATATTAAGACAAATAATGTTGTTTGAGGCAGTCTTACACAATTTGTACTGAAAAACATCATGTGACTAAGCAGTAAAGAGAGGATTATTTAATGAAATGGAAAGCTGCTTAATATTCTATATGCTAAGGGTTTAGTCCAAACGCAAATGCTTTACAAAATGCTTGCTGAGTAGCACTCAGAAGTATAAGTGCTTGTTTTGAGTGCTACAACTGGGTCATGATGGCTGAAATGTCACCCCAAATGCAGTGGCTTATAGAGCTACATGATTTTGGTGTCTATTTGCTTATACTGCTAAAGCAAGAAACCCAGAAAGATAGAAAAAAAAAAAGAAAAAGAAAACCTTACAAAAGATGGAAAATCTTAGTGAACTTGATGATTAGAAAGAATATCTAGATTTTTGATCTGAATCCTTATGCTTTATAGTAGGCTATTTGTGAGGGGGGAAAAAAAACTGGCCTCTGGGGGTCCCAGCTGGAATAAAGCTGTGCCTGTTGCAGAGCATCCTAATGTTCCCTGCAGTCACTGCACAGAGAGGTGTGGAAGAGATGCAGTGGATGGGCAAGGAGGCTTGAAGAAAGCCCCTTTGCTCCAGACACCTTGGGTTACAGGAAAACAAACAAAATAAATAGACCCCAAGAGTTTAGAAAATCTTTGTGTTGTGTTTGCCGCAGAAAGAAAAAGCAAATGTCCACTGTTTGATCCTGCAGGAGGATCATAATAATTAAATAATAAAAAGGGTACGGCTAAAGTAAAAATACCATCAGTGCAATTTATAGTATTATTTCATAAAATAGCACCTTTATTTCTCTCTCTGCAAAAAGCAGCTGTCCCAGGGAAGCAGGACTTTATCTGAAGGACTTGTAAGACAGATCAGCTATGGATTAATAGTTATATAGGCAACTTATATATCTCTAGGTAGGGAGGACTGGTGAAACCCTCACTGTTGCCAGGGGCTGCCAGGGCTGGTTCCAGCACCGCGGAGCTGCGCGGGGGAATAAGGGGCCGCAACGCTGCCTTTCTGCTGCTTTGCGAGGAAAGGGATTCAGGTGCTGCCTGGTGTTGCTTTTACTGTGGGTTTTTTGTTGGTGGTGGGTTTTTTTTTTGTTTGTTTGTTTGTTTTCCCCTCTTCTCTGAAAATGTAGTTTGTCTTTGAAGTGTGTGAAATGGATGTATTGCAACATAGGTAATATATAGAGAGGCAATATTTGCTATTTAAGGATTTAGTTCTTTTAATGCAATCTATTTTAAAAGAAAATCATGAAGCTGGGAGCACCGCAAAGAATCGGAGAAATGATTTTCAGAAAAACTGTCATCAGTAACTGAAAACTCAATATTTGCCAGCAAACAATTGTGTGGCTCGTTAGTACCAGCTCATTAAATTAGTTCATTCTCGTGTTCTACAATACTCTTAGTCATTGTTGTATAAATGTAGAATTTCATTTTTGTTTTATTAATAGATGACTTATGCCACTAAAACTGAAACAAAAAAACAAACAAAAAAATTTTTATATTTAGACCTATGTTCCTGAATTAAACACATATTCGTGTACCAATGAGGAACATCTGCTCCTCGAAATATTTATTCTGCTGAAGGTGTAGCCTGCGTGTGTTCATAAAAAGCAGTTAGACAAGTAAAAATTATATTTGGAGCACTCTTAAAAAGTAGCAAAATGAGCTTCCTCGCAGAAGCAGCTGACACGCTAATTCCAGGGAAATGCAGCTTCCTCTCAGCAGTCCCCGCGGGCGCTGCGGCAAGAGGCTCTCCAAGGCCCTCCGTGAGGGAGGAATCAGGGTTGCACAACCCTAGCCCAAAATTAAGTGGGTGCTCCCATGGCTAAGCAGGAAAATGGGTGGGATTTCCAGTTTACAAAAATTGGGAATGCTGGGAGGAGCCCGGCCTGGGTCCCTTGTTTGCTGTGCCGGGCAAAGTTGCCTGACTGCGAACAGAGCGTTACCTTCTCGGGCACGACGCTCTTGCCGTCCCACGCGTAGCCCCTCTTGGTGAAGTAGTTCACGGTGGCGAACTCGATGAGGGCGGAGAAGACGAAGGCGTAGCACACCGCTATGAACCAGTCCATGGCCGTGGCGTAGGCCACCTTGGGCAGGGAGTTGCGCGCGCTGATGCTCAGCGTGGTCATCGTCAAGACCGTTGTCACCCCTGCAGGGCACGCAAGGTTAACGTCTTTACATTGAGGACGCTCTGACTTGTGCTTGATCTCTCGGCTATTACAGCTTAGTGGAAGCCCCTGTTTCTCCCCTCACCCTCCCTGTTTCTTCTGAACTTCCCCACTCAAATTCCATGGCTCTTTGGGGGGTATTGGATTTTGATTTCTGTAGAAGTTGAGGGATCCTGGAAGCATCTTTTATGTTTTTGTTCTTTGGTATTGTTTTAACAGAATCCAATTTCAAAAACCGGAGTTGGAATATATTTTGAGTTGGTTATTGGATACTACTTAAGCTTCATGAAATTTGGGCAGTCACCTTTGCTGTTCCCTGTGCAAGCCCTGTGCATCGTCCCACAGATTTAACAACTCCACGTTTTTACTTCTTGCAGCAATTCAAAGATACTTAGCTAGACAGCTGTAAAAGTACTGCTTTCCTGTTCATTAGCCTGATTATTGCCAAAGAGTTATTTGGTAAACATTAGTGTATGTTCCTTCGTGCGTATGCACAAATGCAATTAGCTGTGTGTGATACTGCGTTTTTTCAAACTGATGGTTTTACAAATTTCTGTCCCTTCATTCGTAAGGCCCTGGAAATAGCAAAAAAGTTATATAAGAGCAATGATATAGCCGTCTGGATTTCAGTAGCAGAGCTTCAGAGTGCTGCTGAACCCTTTCACCTCGCCAGCCGGGGAGCTCTCTCCGCCGGCCGCAGCACTGCATTGAATCCACACAAGCCCTTACAGATGCTTGAAAAGAACCTACGGTGCAGGCCGGGCATTTACATCAAATCACATGTTTGCAAGTTACCTAGACAACTGCAGTGTCGTGTATTAAACGTCTCTTGCCAGCTTATTTTGGCTACAGTGAGGGTTAGCGAAAATGTGCAGTGGCCTAAAAAAGGCCAAATAATGAACAATATACTTACATACTAGTGTAAAGACTTTGAATTACTGGTGCCTAATGAGGATGCGATTTCTCTTCCCTAGGAGACAACCTAATCTTGTCTTTGACTCATTACTAGTGAGCTTATATTCCTCTAATGTAGTAGTAAAATAGGATTTATGATTTGTATTTTCTACAGTGGTAAGAGGGCTAAAAGATGTAAGCTCTTCTTCTGTGTATGCACATATTCATGCAAAAATAGAGACTTTTTTCAGTGCTATTAGGGAATTAAAAGTCTTCCATCTTGATAGATTATGATCAAGTAATCGTAACGTTGGTTACTAAATCTTAAGTCTGTCTTAAAAAGGAAAACTTTTAGATGTGTGGGTTCTTGAACCCCACATGTAGTAGCTTGAACATCCTACCGTGCTATTTGCTAGTCACTGTGGGGCAAGGAAATTTTGTCCTCCATCTAGGGATAAAGCGTTACGGCATTACAAACTGGCAGTCTGACATTTCCTTTTAAACGATGTGGTCAAAAGCAATAAAATAGTTACAATTTCAATATCTTTGAGTACAGAGTCCTTTAAGAGTCCCACATCAATTCTCAGTAAAGTCAATGGTAAAAACTTCAGAACTGATTTTAGGTTTTAATCTAAATGATATTATGTAAAACAAATTTAACTCTGCTCTGCTTTAAGCTGCTCTCCTCTCGCCTGTCAGCCGCGTGCCAGCAGAAGGCCCGAGCCCGTTCCCCCAGGTCTCCGGCGCGCGCTGTGCCCCATTGCAGAGAACGCGGGGAGCCCGGGCTCAGCGGCGACGAGCCTGGGCACGGCGGCTCAATCCGCGCGCGTCCGCCCGCGTCCCGGCGCGGCTCCTCGCGGGCAGGTGGGCGAGCTCGGCAGCCCCGCGGCTCTGCTCCTGCCCCCGGCCCCGTTAGCACACGGCGGGCTGGGTCGCGCTGGGGACGTCTCGGGTGCTCTGTGCTTCATCGGGAATTTTGTTACTTGTTTTTCTTTTAATTATATACTTGATTAATATCTCTAAAAGCACGCTAGTTGTTTGCTTCTAATTCTAAGTGAAGCACTTGTAGCCAGCAGTTAAGACTCTGGGAGCAGCCGTATAACTGAGGAGTCCTTTAGGGTCCCTTACTGCCCTCACTCAGTGAATCTGTCCTAAGCAGGAGAAATTCTGTCACTGATTTCAAGAGGCCTTTAGCAGCTGTGTTCAAAGGGAGTACTGAAAAAGATTTTTAAGATAAGCATTTTCAAATGGCTTAAGGATGTCAAATGGCCACTACCCACTGATGAAAACCTTTTTGCTCATCTCCACTATGAATGTTGTTGCTCCTGTTTTCCCTTTTTATTTGTGGTTATTATACACATGTATTATTTACATTTATACTTGTTTGGGAAAAGTAGAACTGGACTAGATCATTCAGAATGTTTTCAGGTCTCTCTTTAGAACCAATTGAAAGGGTTTATATCTTAAAAAAAAAAAAAAATCAGTTTCTGCTACATCGTTGCAATGAAATATTAATGCTGTGCACTGCACTATGTACGGTCTCCTGCTGTTCTCTAATATTACATAACCTGCTATAGCATAAAATTCCTGACGCTCCTTTTGTGTACCGTTCCCAAGGAGTGTATGGACTTTGCTTACCAAACACAGTTCGTGCTGGAACAGATTCTCTGTTGAGCCAGAAGGAAACCTGTGACAGAATCACTGTCATGATGCATGGCAGGTAAGTCTGAATGACAAAGTAACCAATCTTTCTCTTCAAATGAAAGTGCGTAGTCATAACAACGTATTCCCCTAAAAATGAGAAAAATGGGAAAATGAAAGCTTTTACAACTTCACAAATTAGAAGGCTTTGTAGACGGCAATTTTTCTTTGTATTCACCCCTATTATAAAAAGAAAACATAGTCCTTGGATTAAGCTGGCTGAGCTCTGAGAAAAACATTTAATAAGGCAGAGATTAAAATTCCACTAATAATACAAAACTAGACAGTTCTGGGAAATGTTAATTAAATTCATATCTTTTCATCTCCTCTGAGCAGTGAATGAACGTCTGCATTCACTGGTGGCAGTTCAGGTCTCTCATGCAAGGCCTAATCCCATTAGAAAATGGAAAACCGACGTAATATTCACATGTAAACAGCATTCAAGGGCAAAATGAAGACAGACGGGTTTCAGGCAAGCCAGGCTTAAGATGTTGTGCTTGCTGTGCCTGTGTTTGAGCTGCCGGTGCCTGTGCTCTCTGCTGGGCAGCCCAGCGCTCCGAGAGGCACCTGCAGTAGGAGCAGCCTCCTCGAGTGAACGGCTGGTGCAAGAACACAGAATATTTTCACTAGCGCTGTGTTATTGGAAGCCGCCAGAACGGATGAGCTGGCTTTACAATCAAGTTTTCTTTAGCGTTTATACAACTCTATAACCCTTCCTGCCAGAGCACAGCAAATAAGGCCTGTTTTCATGCCGTTATTTACCACATCACTGAATATGGGTTTTGGAGAAAAAAAAAAAAAAAAAATCTTCTCAAAAGACAGGAAAATCTATTGCTGTGACATTTTGTTCAGGATAGATTGATTCTTTGTAAAATAGACATTAGCTTAGGAAAGAAACAGGTGGACTTATAACTGAACAGAAATCTCTGTCTCAATTAGAGATGACACGTGAAACACCGTGGTTCTCTTTTAAAATATAGGCAACTGGAAAGAGAGTTGCACCTATACAGGAAAAGCCTAAATGGGATTGAAAAGCTATGTCTAGACACTGACTGCTTGTGCACCAAGCATGTCAAATGCCCTTTTCTTTAATTCAGAGTCTAGAGGAACATTCATATGAACCATCTTGCTCAACTTAAAACCCTGAGGCAAGCTTATAAATAGGATGTGACAATATTCCTGGCATGTTTCAATATAAAATAGAAGACAGTAGCAAAGAGGTGAAAGAGAATCAATTTTGAGAGGTAAAGCACAGGATATACAAGGAAGAATTTCTTTCAGAAATAATAATGGCAGGAGTAGTGAAATGGGCATTATTACAAGAATTTTGCTGATCTTTATTTAACTTTCACCAAAACAACCTCCTTTTCCATTGTACCAGAGATTATCATTCTATGAAGGGTACCAGTCCTGGCTTAGAGAGCCAATAATTTAATTTTAGCTACTAAAATGTGACGTGGGAAGCTATTTTAATGCAATCAGATATAGCATGATCACAACAGTATGTCAGAAGTAATTCCCTGATTGTAGATGACAAGCTAAGAATACACAGTGAACACACCACTGTACTCTGGAGCTTTATTTAGCTGCTTAAATTAACAAAGTATTTTTAACCTCTGAAAAATGAGAACAAGATTTGATGTTTCAAGACAATTAAAAAGACAGGGACTTCTGTGATCAGGTAAATATTGTAACAGGACCGAGCTAGAAGTCTGCTAAAGGTAATACCTCAAGTAGTATATAAGGCAAACCATAGGCCTGGAGTAATGCCTGCAATTAAATTATGAGGCAAAAACATTTTTTAAGTTTCAAAACCAGGACTGGACTGCAATTGTGTATTAGAAGGTATCCATGATTAAAAGTAATCTTTGGTGAGGTGTATATTTAAATAACTGTAGGACATGAAAACTTGCCAGTTATTTAATGTGTCCTTAGCTTCCTGCGTTTTGTGGCTGGGTTTCACTAAAATGCATGGCCGCTTTCACAACAGCTGCCAACCGCTGCCCAGCTTCCCAGAGAGAATTCCTACAATTCTGTTTTCAAAGGTTCGTAATTCAGACATATCATACCCCATAGGCTAAAATTTGGAATAGTCCTTGAGTAATATCTTTCCTATATTCATGAAGTCTGATTACTTCTTGGCTTTAATTGAAAAATAACATGTGCTGAGGTTTATGCAGCTTGTGTTCTCGTGTCTATCTCTATGGTAGTTCTTTCTAACTGCCCTGGAATCCCTGAGGTCTTGACACATAACCGCATTGAGTGGATAAGCTAATTTGTTTTTCATTTCATTTATTCCATGAAGTTTAAATTGGTTTATTCATATTATACAAAATGAAGCTTTTAAAAATGGTGACGTGACTCCTTCATTTACACTAATCAAACTTTTTGAACCGCTTCCATATTTGAACATTTCCGGTGATCTAGGAGAGTTGGTGTCTTAGCTCAACACTTCTGCAGCTGCAGCCCTTAATCAGCCTTTAATTCTACAGTTTATTGCAGTCTTTAAAGGTCAGATGTTCAGGTGGTATAAATTCGTGTGTCCTCAGAAGAAAACAAGCTGTTAATTCTGTGAACTATTTTTTAACAAACCCAGATGATTATCAGATGAGTACCTAAAATTGTATGTCACAGCATCAGGGCTGAGTCTTGAGGTGGAAATGAATTTTAGCTATAAAAACACTTTTTAATATCACTGTGGGTAGAAATAAAGCTTTCCTTGACATTAAAGCACTTTTTTTTTTTTTTTGATTATATACTGTATTATCTAGTAGGAAAAAAAAAATTATAGAAAAGTGTCCTCTCAGCAGATATCTAAAACATTGAAAAAATAATATATCATTTAGTGAATACAAATTCTGCTGATTTTCAGCACAAAAATATTTTCGAGGTGGCAAAATAAATCCATGTAAATAGAAATTTGCAGAAACACTTTAAGCATCTGTTTTTCTTTTAAGGAGATCTTACAAAGCAGATAATTTTAAAGTCGTTCTGAATCAAAAAGACTCAGCAGTTGGAGACAGACAGTAATTTCACATACATCACAAAAATATAACTCTGTGCTTGAGCATAGCAATAATAACTATTATTTTGTTTTCCAAATGGTAGTTGTGCATGTAAGTAAATGGAGATGAAGCCTCCATTGCCAGCATGGATGAATAATTATACTGTAAAAATATTTTAGTCTTTCAAAACTGTGACAATTGAATATCTCTTTCCATGAAACGTTCAGAATTTGTGGTTGCCTTACTCTAGATCCAGAAATTAGCATAGCAAATGGCCTTGTAGCAAAGGGAAAACAATAAATGGGGGGAAAAATAAATAAAAATAAAGGATTTATGGTTTCACCAAATCAGTTTTTTTAGTTTTTTGAATGTTCTGTGTAGCCCCGATCCCCCCACAGCCTGGGAAACTGCATGTCTGGAATTCATTTTAAATTTGCACAAGGTTTTGGATATTCCTTCAAAGATCCACACAACCAGCTGCACTACAGCTTCATTTTCTCGCCTCGTGTAGGTGCTGAAAGCTCCTAAATGAAGGTTGTCTTTAGCTGCTTTGCCTTTTTGTCAGATGAGTCACCCCTCCAGCTATGAAAGTGGGGAGCACTTTCATAATTTTCCTTACAGTGCCTTATATCTGAAAACAGAGATGTGCAGAGAATAAAGATGTGCTGGAGGAGTCTGTTGGGATTACACCTACCCAAATGGGGAGGAAAGTGATTCTTAACCACTTTTGATGGTTCCGCATTATTTTTTTAAAGGAAAATATCAAAAATAAGTATTTCTATGTGAAACATTCCATTTGAAAACAAGTATTGTTTCTTCCAGCACTCTGTATTCTTAGTGGGTATAGAAGAGATTGCATGTTTGGTACCAAGAACATAATTTAATGGGTTTATTTTTAGTTTTGATAACTGTTGTATTTAGTTCTTTGTAATGTTTTCTGCATCCAGACAATGACATATTTATTTCAGCAAGTGTTAATTATATAGTGTTTAAGATTATGTACAGGCATGATACAGCGTTTTTTTTTTTTTTTTTTTTTTTTTTTTTTTTTTTTTTTTTTTAAGATAGGAAAAAAGGAGGTGGAATTGAGAGCTATAGAGTATCATGGGCAAAAGAGAGATAATTTAGTTTCTTCATGGAAATGCATCAAGAATTTTTATATTTCCTAGGTTTGCCTTCAGTACTGTTGAAAAATTTATTATCTGCCTTTCTTAAGAATTTATAGGGTGCTGCTCACATTGCTATCTAATTATCCTGAACTATATCTGCTATTAGCTATGCAGTTTAAATATCTTCCTAGGCTTATGAGTCTTCTGACTGTCCTGCTGCTCTCGTAACGCGTCCCGTGAGCAGAGACCTGGTGCAAAAGGGCAGTCGCGTGCGGTGCCAAGGTCCCTCCGAGCGAGCAGCTCCGCAACAGAACGAGCAGAGAGCTCCTTTCGGTTCCTCCCAAATCCTGTTGACTGGGGCAAATAAAGGGTAGCTGGGCTGAATTACACAAAAATCAAGAGCTGCGGCCAGGCAGTGAGTTGTGCCCAAGCCGGTGGCCTGTGCCTTAAAGCGAGTGTCTTGGTGCAGTTGTATTAATGCTCTTCTTATGCAAAGTCCTTATTGCTGCCGTCCTGCTTACTGTCGTGATTGCGTTAATTCAACATCATCTTCTGAGCTGAATATTAGTCCACTAGAACCTTCTGCCTGTGAGAAATTTTGTTGGCTAATAGGATATACGAGCTTATGGTGACAAGCTAAATAAAAATTCAGACGTGAGTTTAGCGTTCACCCTAAATCAACTCACTTTCCCGTAAGTGTTGGTTCACGTTGTAAATGAAATATTTAAAATTTGGGGTTTATTTTAACTCCACTGGTCTAGCCACCACTTTGGCCACGTTCAGAGCGGTACTGCTGCTTCTAGTGAACGTTCAGTCTAGTCAACAGTTTGAACAGTTCATTCCCAGTGCTCAGTTTATTGCTGTATTTTGGTCCCCTTCAAAATAAGCAGAATAAAAAGATGAAATCCTTCCCCAGTAGGCAGTGGAAAAGCAAAAAAAATTTTAGTCTGCTCCAAAGTTATAGCTACCTAATACTGTAAAAATGGGCAATTTTTTTTTTACATCTCACTATTAGATGTTTGGGAGTTAAAGCTGTTATGAGCATTAAGACCCCTAAATCCTATATTTGGCTGTTCAAAATGGTTTGTAATTTGGTGAAATGTTCTGTTCACTTTAAATACCTCCTTGAGAGCTTATATGCTTGCTTTCAGCATCTTGCTTCACTGCCTACTCCAGGAATATGATTTTCTGGGGATTCACATTCTCATCTTTCTTTTTCAGCTAATATAGTAAGCAAACGATAAAGTGTGACAAAGACAGGAGAAGTGCATCTTTCTGATATAAATTACTATTTGTTTTTGGCTAGATATGGCACTGTAGTAAGCTTTTAAACTTCTCAAACATGTCAACTGCTATTTGAAATATGAAAATAATCCCAGGATACGGTATATTTTGACAGTTATGTTCTCCTATTCTGAAGCTCATATATTGCAATTTACATTACTTGCTCCTTGGTCCTTGGGTCTTTATTTTCCAAACTCTAAATTCTGTTTTGGCAGTTAAAGATCCTCTATCACTGCAGACCCATAATTCTTGCCAGGAAATGTATTTTACACACCTGTGCTGGACTGAACAATTCCAGAGTCCACAGTCTGTCCAAGCAGATCATATTGGTTCAGTCGAGAGCCGTCTTCAGCAACAACCACTGATCTTGCTGGCTCCCGTGTCCATTCATATACGACCTCCGCCCTGGTATAAGCATCTAATTTAAAAGAAATACATTGCATTTCAGCTTTTATTATTTATTGCTGGTATAGCTTTAACAGGAGAAAAAAAAAAATAAAGAAAAAAGAGCAGTAATGTAGATATTAAATTCTCTTTAATTTTCTGCCAAGATCCTACAATTAGCTTATTTAAACTTTGTATCTATGGGAAATGCTATTGATTTTATTTGTCTATCCATACTGTGATTGGCTAAACATCTACCATAGTGCTAAAGAAAGTTTTGTCCTCAATGGCATAAAAATCTTTCCATCCCTTATGTCATTCCTACCTGTATAAAATCTGAGTAACCAGAAAGAAAGATGGGGAGGCAGAGGCCCCAGTTGTTTTTCTAACTTTCAAGCACAGTCAAGAAAGGCACAGCGCAGCCTTTGCAGCTCTTCGTGGTGTTGACTGAGCCACTCTAAGCTAATAAGCCTGTCTTGGAGAAAGAGCTCTCGGCTAGAGCTCTTGGTTTTGTTCTTCCCACCTGAGAAGGTCCTTGTGGGATAACAGAGTGGACATTGCACAGGCTGCCTAGGCTCAAGTGGGTTTAAATTACAGTGGAGGCATTTTTTGGCTTTGCTTATTGCTGGAAAAATGCAGGAAGTTCTCAGTTCATACCTTCAAGCCCTGAACAAAGCAAAATAAAAACACTGTAGACTCTACAGTCTTGGTTAGTCTCGTACGTTAGCTCAGTAGTATTGTGTCTGTGGTGTTCCATATACCATCCTGGTGTCTTGTGTTGTTCTTAAGTGTGTTATTATTCAGGAATTCTTTACGTACCGAATCTTCCCTAGTGCCGTTGTCAAACTGTGCTGGCAGCGTGCCGTGTCAGCAGTCTGACAGCTCTCGCTCCGAGCGCTCCGGGTGGGAGTTGCTCATCTACATGCAGCCATCTCGTGGGTTTCAGGCATCTGCGAGAACCCAGGACGTACACGTGGGCCCAAACACGTGCCCAGCACCCACGTAGCTTGCACCCACCACAGGCCGTTTGGCTGGGTGCCAAATAGCATGTCTTGGTGCAGCTAAAAGGGCAGTGCACGTGTGTCTATCCTTATCCTACCTGCAGGATAAAATTTCCCCCTGTGCATTTTCAGGCATGGTGAACAGGAAGGGAGGAGAAGGAATCTGCCTCAGTTAACCTCATTTGTGAGTTAATAATTTTATTTCGCCGGTGTGCGAGAGACTGTCAGCAATTGCCGAGGTGCGCGGGGTGGGTGTGCTAGGGAGTTAACTGCGTGGCCTTTGATCCTGCCTTACGGAGGGAGAAGGGAGCTCTCGCCCTCAGCTCCCTCATTCCCCAAGCGCTGTAACATATTCTTAGATTTCCTGAAAGCAATGGGAAATACAAATCCATGTTTCGCTGACGGTGACCTTAAAAACAACGGCCTCAGTAAGACTAAGGATTTGCCTGTCAATCGAGTCACATAAAGGAAGAGTGGGAATTGTAATACTCAGTTTCCATTATTTTTATCTCCTCTGAAGCTGGAGAATAGTTTGAAGGTAAGGGCCAGATTTCCTGACCTGCTGAGAGCCAGTGAGTTTGCCCAGCCCTGCACCTCCGGGACCGCCAGGTTGGGTTCCCCTTGGCTCTGAGAGCCCCCGTTCGTCCTCCAACGTCGGCGCCTGACTCACGTGTTGCATAAGCAGCAACATAAAACATCCTCGCGCTCCTCTCCTGCTGTGCCGGAGCGGCCTCGGTTTCAATGGGTAGTCGTGAACCGAGCTGACAGTCAGGTTCTTGTGGGAAGCGCTGAGGAGAGAGCAGCTGCCTTTCTGATTTTGCCTTTGCCAACATATGGCTTTTTGTTGTTCCAGAAGCCTTTTTAGCATTTGTCACATTGAATTTACATTGGAATAACCTCCAGCTTAAGCTGCTATTTTGGCAAGTGACTTTAGCCTTGGAGCTAGGTCAAGCATTTATTGGCCTCTGCAGCACTGGTAGAGGCCACGGGAGACGTGTGCCACCCCACCAACACGAGGCCCTTCTGGATCGGGCTCCAGCCCAGGAAGAATGACTGGAGGACATGGACAAACCCTTCTCCAGTTTAATTCAAAACAAACACTGCTGGGCAGACGCTACCTTGCTGAGTTACTAAGTGTAATTTTGTCATCTGTGCTTGAAGTGTGGCTTTTGTGATGACCAGAAGTCTCTTTCAGATCATTTTTTCAGTCTATTAGAATGAATTTTATAAATTGCTTAAGCTATTTGATGGAAATGTCTACAAAATATTGAAATACAATTTCCCCTGATAAAAAGTAGTAATTAAACATAGGACCTACTCACTTTGTATGTACAACCGAGTCCCATTTTCATACCCTATCTGAATCCTTCTATTTGTCCAGTGGGAGATATTCTTACTTACATCAATAGTTAAATAATAATTGAGACAGAAATACTTATAATCTGACAATTGTGATGTGTAATTTGAGGAGGAGGAGGAAGGGAGAGGCTCTGGCTTAAGGCCCTGTGCTGGGCTGTGAAGTGCTTATTATGTTATTATGGTAAAAGATATTTTGTAGGAAAAAAAGGAAGCCAATGTAAGATACAACAATACATTTGCATATTTTTTGGTGTCATGTTTTTACCCTTTGTTATGGTCGTAGAGTTGTACTCACATCTATATTACTTATTCCCATTCATCCATAATTTCTGCATCTCTCTTGTTCAGTTGAGGCAGCATCCTTATTAATCTGGAAAACCCAGCACTGTTTGAGTCAAGACTGCTCTAGTCTGCAACGCAGTGGGACAGAAATAATCGATTGTAGGGAGAAAAGAAAGCTGTTCATATCTGAGAGTCTCTCTGGTGTTTTAGGCTGTGGCTCAGTGATACGTGAATATGGTAATAGATTTCTTCGCCCATCTATATAAATTCAAGTTGCTGGTTTCACGTTTTTTGAAGAACTGTTTTTAGTTGATCTTTGCATTAGCATCCCTAGATCTAGATAACAGCTGGCAGATGCTTGATATGATGCAATTCAGAAGAAATTGAGTCCTGTGACCCTCCTAGTCTTACTGGTTCTCCTAGGAGGTCCCAGGAACACAGATTTGCTCTTACAGATGTAGGAACCACTGCCGCTATTTGCCCTTTCTTAGTTGGAGGAAGGCTGCCTTTTTTCCCTCCTGTTTCACAGGAGGTTTGGAAGGATTTACTGGAAGTGCTGTCAGAAAATTTAACATCCTGGTAGTAAGTTACTCCTGTCAGTTATCCTCCAAGTTTGTGTGAGCTTTTTGTTCCCTAAATCTTATCTAGGATACTAGTAGCTCTTTATAGACAACGTGTCAGTCCTTTTTCGTAGTAAACATATTCAGCCCAAAGTAAATTATCATCGTGTCTGGTACCCTGTAAAGAATGAATTGGGTGTTTTGTTTGTTGACTTCAAAAATAGATCAAGCCACTAAGTACCCATTATCAGTGAAATGACCAATTTCTACTGGAAAAAATAACCATTGAGGAAACAATTTGTACACTATTACATTTTCCATTCATTTTGTCTTTCTTGTTTGTGCTGATGCAACCAAAGTAAAACAGTTCCTAATATTTTTGTCTAAAGAGGTGAAGGGTTGTGTTTTCTTTTTTTTTTTTTTTTTTTTTTTTTTTTTTTCCACTTCTTGAACTAATATATTTAGTTAAGTTCTAAGGATCAATGTCATGTTGATTGTATGTTCAAATTAAAGTTTTAGGGGAAATTTTGGAGTTATTGAAAGTAGAGGCACTTATTGCATCTGATAGTTTTTGTCCAGTGTGTTCTCTAAATTAGGTCAAACAATCCTGCAAGTACAGGACTCTCATATGAGACTTTTCACTTCCAGAAATGACACAGGATTACCATTTTCTGGGTCACGTTGACATCTTCATTTGAGTTAGAAATTAAAAATATATATATAATGCAAATATTTTGTAATATTATACAAAAATTTGTTCAAAGTCTGCCCAATCTGTGGGAGGGTAATTATTTTCACCTAAATCAATTCAGTTATCCTTGGTCTATATTACTTGTTCTATAATAGGAATTTTAGCACTTAACAAACTAAAGCCACTATGAGGTTAATATTTTCTGTGTATCGAAATATAACTTCTATAACTTAATATTTTTCTCCTTTACAAATGTCTAGGCATGATAATGGAAGATATTTAAGAAACATAGAAGAGATACATTATATTAAATATGTATATAAGAAAAAAAATACAACCCTGCAAGACGAGTGAAAAATACACAAGTTTTAAAACCTTGAGGTTTGCCCAGTTGCAAAATACTTCTGTAAAGTGGCCTTAAAAGGGAGAAACCTCAATTTAAAAATAAACTTACAGCTTCCAAATTTCAAGGGGCAAGCATGTGCATCCATAGGAAAGTCTTCTAAATGCATTGGACATTCTGCTCTCACAGTCAATCTATAACGGATTAATGAGCAAAAGGACACATTTATTCTAGTTTCATAGAAATAGCAAATAGACTTCTATTAAGACACATAAAATAAGTATAGCATGACATCTGTTACATGGTTAGGTAGCGGCCCACTTGGGTTGTCTGGTTGCCCACAGTTGATGGGCGTGCGTGGACACAACGGTGGGACTGGCACTGCCCCAGCACCGCGTCTCGCTGCGCAGCGGAGATGTACTTGCAGCTAACTTGGTGTGCAGATTAAATCTCTTAGAAACTGAAATCATTTCCTTGCTGCCATGATTAAACTGGCCCGCTATGCATGTACAGTCATTTGCTGAAATCATTTTGTTGACTTCAGTTTGGACGCAAACAAGTTGCTCAGTAAAAGATACTAAGTGTACTAGAAACAGTTCCTGAAGCAGTCACAT
>VZSV01000015.1:2315988-2335893 GCA_013398735.1 Nothocercus julius
AAACATATTTGACAGACTCCCAAGAGCCTGGAGACTTTTCTTTCTTTCTTTGTTTTTGTACTGCTTGTGCTTTTAAAAACATTTCAGGATTGCTAAAAGAAAGGTCAGTGTTCACCTATGCACTAAGCTATCCATCTTGATGTTGAGTCAGATGAATCACATTATACCTGGTTTGATTTCCAGCGAGACATCAGTGGGGGAAGTGTAGCTCTGGGGAGACCAAATGTTGCTTTTGGGTTTGATTTTACATTTCAGGTCTTTCAATCCAGAATGTTCCACCACTATGTATCATCATTAATTCAAAGAATTTAATTAACTTCTCTGCTGATGACTGGTTAGCTAAAGCTCAGTTATCCATGAAGAGAATAATATATTTCCAGTAAGACTGATGCCATCATAGAAATCATGTATTCTCCTAACTTTTTAAATACTTTATTTTTTTCTTGCATTGAAAGGAGTAAGAAATGCTCATTTTTAGATTTCCGTGCTCTGTATTCCTGACAAACACAACAAATATAAAAAATGTGCAATGATTTTTGTGCTCATCTGCTACTTCTTAGACTCTGCTTTCTAGAGTGTCCAAAGATTAAAGACTCATATGTCTGGTCAAGTTGGCTGGATTACTGTTTTAGCTTTTAGGTTTCTTGGTATTTTGGAGCTGTGATCCTTGAAAACCTCTCCAAATTAAGGTCTGCTACAAGCTGGCTGATGCCTCAAACTCTAGACACCTTTTAAAAATCAACTATTAAGACACATCAAGGAGACACAGTAGGAAGGGAAATAACAAACACAGCAAACTCCACAATTTCTCTATCACCCTACAGCCTATTGTGAAAATAATACTTGAGTATTCTATAATAAGAAATAAGGATACAGAATCAAGTTATACTTAAACAGGCTGCTGCCTGTTTCCTGTTTGGAAAATATGATGTAAGTTAAGTTGTCAAATTAAATGAAGGATATTTTATTTTAGGGCTCACCTCATTGTGTACAACAACGTCCCATCCTCTGTAATTCGTAGTAGTTTATTTGGCATCGTCATGTTATGAGCCACGGACTTCTTTCCATTGTGGAAAAAGGTATCAGGTGTCCAAATTTTGCTGGCCATTAAATTATTTAACCGGAGAACAGTCATAGGTCCTTTGAATTTTAATCTCTCGTCTTTCCAGCTTTGACGGAAAAATACATCTATTGTGTACTCCTATATCAATTCAAAAAATAGGGAATGTAGTATCTTATGTAATATCTGTGTAATATATTGCAATACAAGAACTTGATATGTTTATTCTTACCGTTCCCTTAAAAGCAAGACTATTAATGAAATCAGTAATTATCAGAATGTGTGTTCTCTGTATTACATGCAATATATATGAAGCTGGTTATTAAATAGTTACAATATCATTACTGTGATTACAGAATAAAAGTTTGGGAGGATTGCATATCAAAAGTTATAAAGAATTAGCAATATAGTATTGTAGAAACAAAATAATTCACCCTCATCTCACTTAACCTTCTATATAACTGTAATTTATAGCTTAGGGTATGGAGCCGTTAGGTGTAGCAGGAGGAAGAGTACGTCTTTCTGTGTAAAGCAAACGTGGCGAGGCGGAATCTTGCCTAGCGCCTTTTGTTCTAGGCATCTTGTTAGCATAAACAGGGAGTCAACCTGGGGAAAGTGCCCAGATTGCTGAAATGATGGGGCAGATTTATGAGAAATAAAACAGCTCAGTGGGCCAAATCATTAGGCTGCAGAGAGTGCAAGCTGAGGCCAGTCTTGCACCAAGAATTTATAGCTCAGTCACTCAAGGCCTGGGACAATGCAGGAAGAGACAGGGAGGCAGGGTCAGTGTACACGAGGGGAACTAGAATAACTGGCGCTCACTAAGAAATGGAAGAATTATTTGACGTATTTGAAAGTGACAGGAACGGAAGTTAAGAGGTTGAAATTTGAAAACATATTTGACGGTATGTTGTAAATGTCAAAAAAACTCCTGTGGATACAGTATAATGCAGTATTTTCCAATGAAAAAATTCCACCTGTACACCAAATGGAATTCTGAGATTAACCTGCCCTTCTTATCGTTCATCTTTAGGACTTTGTGATGAATGTCAAGTGTAGCCATTCAAAATTATCCTTAATGATAATCTTTTGGCTTAGATACTAAAGCATTGCTGAGATCTCTTGCCAAAGGACTGATGGCAAATCCCAAAGGAAAATGGACCGGAGAGATACACAGCTACAAACAAAATAGCTGTCCCAAGGGACGTGTTAGTGAAGAGAAGCAGTCTAGAATGAATTTACAAAACTGAACTATAACAAACTTCATTAAACTTGAGCAATTTTAGCAATTTGCAACGTAAGTAGTTGTGAGTTGTTTATTTTCCAAGAAATTCTCGGGAAATAAGAAGGGTAATTGATTGTCAGCACTTTTCTCCTGTTTTCAGGGCATGAAATGCTTAAGTAAATATCTTTTGGATGTTAAAATGTTTTAGTTCCAGAAGTGGTCTTATTTTGGTTTGAGATTCTTTCTTTACACCGCAATCCTCTGAATCCTTACAATACCTAATTGTAAGCCTTTCCGCATTTCCGCTTTTTTAGTCACCTGCTCGGTGAGCTACTGGAGCCTGGATCTCTCTGGCTCTGGTGACAACAGTTACGTGCTTTTAGCCAAGTACTCGCCTTAGGATTTTGCTGGATCGGGGCCTTGGATTCAACTGTGTATGAAATCTTGTCCCAAGTGTGCAGAAGAAGGGAGGAGAAGAAAGCAGTTTCATAGGGCAGCAAATGACATGAAAATGTTGGGTTTCACTAGCACCACAGATTTTCTCCTACACACATGGGAAAGGTAAAAGACATGCCCAGAAGGTGACATCACTTCAGTGTGAATTTTAGCCATTCCCTTTTTATATCTTGGTACTGCAGGAAGGAAGGGAGTGGGTGGTGCTACAGGCTGAGAGGAGGGAGTCTGGTTCTTCTGTTAACACAAGATTCGTAAGCTGGAGAAGCAGAAAGAGTCTACAAGATTTGGTAAGAGATCTGACAGTAGAAGATCAAAAATCAATTAAAAAGTAGCTGACAGGTCATGCCTGGCACAGGCTACATGTTTCTCTATCCTAGGCTGTTGAACAACAAGGCATGAATTCATTTTGGCTGAGCTTTCTTACCTCCATAATTTCCACTACAATTTTAACATGAGCAATAATTCTGTTTAAACGAATCCTGATAGAGGGCTGATTTTAACATCAGGTCATCAGATACTCTAATTCTTTTTTTTTTTTTTTTTTTTTTAAATGAGAGTGCCATACAGAGTAAGACGAGAGAAGCATTTTCCCTAAGCCATCTACTGTTAACTGTGTGCAAATAGGTGAGTCCGGGGATTCAGACTAGTATCTCCATAAAAGATATTATTCATTCCAAATGTGCAGGTAAAGATTCCTTTCTGCACCTTGGCAATAAATTGTACAGTATAGCTTATTTGTATATATAGCAAATTTGTAATGTTGGCTTAAATGTGAGATGTAAGGAAGAAATCATTTAATGTTTTCTGTGTTCTCTAACTTATTTACATTTCATCTCTCCATGAAGATAGCTGATTAATTCATAGGGGAGAACACACCATGGTCTGTATTGTACTCCATCCTGGGCAGGAAGGTAGGAAGACAGAAATCCTTTCCTGAGGAACGTAAGAGTACAGAAACAGAGGGAATGAAAACTTACTAAAAAAAAAAAATAATAATAATAATTCTGTCTTTATGAAAAAGGAGAATTTTAAGATGTTCTTCTTCCAGAAAATGTAAATCAAAACCTTACAAAAATAGCAAGGACAGTCATCTGAGAATAGTCAGTTTTGTTGATAAGTTCAATTCACGATCTGAGCGGATGCCTGAAACCCAGCAAAACTCTTTCAAAATAGATGTTATTATTTTAGAATACAAGTGCTTTTCTCCTGCTTTTTTCACAGTTTTAAAAAGGATCCAAGACATTCTCTGTATAGCATAGCAGGTTATGTCTATGCTGCTCTTAAAGAGTGCCTTGAGAGTGGGTAGGAACACCGTGTACTCCCTGCTCTATCAGCCTACTATCTATATGCCTGCCTCGGTGGAATCCTGCAAGCAGATGGTCTAGGTACGCCTGCCGCCTCACCATGGCTGCGGTTTCGTAACATACAGTGTCAGCTGGAATCCCTCTTTCCCAGCTCCCAGCCATCAGACCCGGGCTCCTGGAGGAACCCGTCCTTCTCCCAGGCGTGTGACCACAGCTGCTTCTGGGGCCTCCTTGTGACCGCATCGCAATCTGCATGGGCGAAGTCGGAACGCTGGAGCAGTTCTGGGGTGGCCTTCAAATGACAGTGTCTATAACCAACGTGCCATAAACACAGAGGACCTTGCACTCTAAATTTGCACTGAAGCTGAAGCAAATTAACTTTCTATTGTAGTAAACCCTTCATTATATCTTTCTCTCCTTGTTTGTCTGTCTTCACACTTCCTTCCACAAGCAAACGAGTTTGCATGAGTAGGCTTTACAGACATTACTTTTCAGAGGAGGTGAGTAGGAGTTTTATGCTGAATACCGATCTGTAATGCCTTAGTTTTCAAAATATATGAACACCTGGCTGTATGTTTCTTGTTCACACACTCTGTTAAGATAATGATGAGGTGTTTCCAGAGACTGTGTGTCACTGGCAGGACTTCTCAGCAAAATGGCTGGTCAAATAATCTGTGCCTCTTAAGTACTCTTTCAGATTTAAATACCATGGCATCAGGAAAATGCAATTATCAATTCAGTTGCAATTTCATGGCTGTTATTATCCAGGCCATCAGAAAAATGCATAAAGTATATTTAGGAAAATAACTTGTCTTGTACATTTACTGTCTGATTATTTGCTCCCCTAATATTTTTGAATGGTCAGAAATGCCTTGTTATCTGGTACTTAAGACCTGTGTGTAGAGTTATTTCAAATTAAAGAACTGAAAATTTTGTAGTGATAAATGAAACACGTTTGGTTTTCTGTGATATTTTTCCTCTTACTTTTCTTTCCTTTTTCCTGTGGTGAATGTCTTTATGTTAATGTGGCTAGCTACAAGATTTAACTGTTTTGTTATTTTTTCTTCATGTAAATTAATGAGGATGTTTTCTGCATTCCTCCTAACACAGGATCCAGCAGATAGTAGTAAGGGCAAACCAGGCGTTTCCTCTCAATAGCAACCTTGTGAGAGTCTCATTTATATGGAAAATTTGGGTAAGTACCTTATTCATATTTTTACACAACTTCTAGTATCTCTTAAGACCAGGGCTCACAACAGCTTCATTCAGTTTGCTGAACTGCTGAATCCCCCGTGGTTATCTAGCAATTTGATTTTCATATTCATGCCATAAAGAAGTGACACTAATTCTCTCATTAATCTTCATTCCTCTTTCAGCAGCCAAGATCTAGGAAACTCACTTCCCATTGATCAGTAGCTTTTACTGTAAAAATACAGGTTAGACCGCATAGATGTCACACGGTAGGCATAAGTGTTAATTGCATTTTAAGATGATGATCTTTCTCGGCAAATTGGATCAGTGATGTGCCAGCTAGGACCTGAGCAATCATTCTCTGAAGAGTTCTGATCCAAACCCTAATGCATTTCCTAATATATTATGTAGCAAATATAAACTATGTTAAAACGCATTATTAAAGTCACCGAGGCTGCTAATTTAAGGGCACTTAACTGCAGTCACAGCTAACAATAATGGCTGCGCATAAAAGTTGACAGCATTTTGGGATCAAGGCTTTTAGAAAAAAAAAAAAAAAAAGCCTTAAAAGGAGTAAATAAGTTATTGCAGATACCACGTATCCTCCAAATTAAAAAGACAAGAGAAAATGAATGCTGTAGAAATGTAGGCCATCACTTACCATATCATGGTCTGAAACGGGCCCAAAACTGGTGACGAAGATGTCAGTCTTCACTTCAGTTACACGCTCTGATGAAGCAGGAAATTAGGACAGTGAGTGTCTATCAACAGTCTTCATTAGATCTAACCACTACCAATTCGCACAATAAATAGAAAATTTATTGCCTTTGATTAGCCATTCTAAAATTGGTCTACAGTACAGTCATGATAATTTATTGCTTCTAGATGTAATTTCACAGTCAATATTGTCAGCAACCTTTTTTTATTAGTGTTTCCGTATAACTTTTTGAGACATGACTTGTGACGCTGAAGTATAGAGGCCACAGCTCTGCTGCTATGTAAATCTTTTCACTCCTTGACTAATGAAGCTTCTTGCCTGACATTATAAACAGTGCTGAATATTTTACATACTCAAATGTCATATTGAGTATTTGATGCTTCTGGGCAAACTGAATGAAGGTCTCTAATAATTAACCCCTGGCTATACATTATGTATTTAGTATTGAGACACGGGAATGTAGAAGAGAGAATACATTATGATATATGAAAATATAAAGATATTTTATTGGCATGAGTTAGGGATGGCTGCATTACTTATAACTGTAATAAACAAAAAGGAAATAAAATTATTCCCAATAAATATCAACTGCTGTCATTTCTACTGTGTCTTTTTGACATCTGTATAAACTTAATATTTTGTAATCCTGCAATATCTTTAAATTGCTATTCGCATTGATATTAGGTTTCCTTTTAACTAAAAGATTTGTTTTACAGTCCCTGGTGACAGATTAGTGTAAATAATAATTCAGAAATCTATAATGTGTACATAAAATGGATTATAGGCACGTGCCATATCTCACTTCCCCACGATTTCCAGGCTGCACTGTCGCTGTGGGGCACACAGTGCCCTTGGCCGTTTCACAGGTGCCTCGTGATCTCAGTGGTCACACAGACGCGTCCGCCTGAGCCTTGTACGGGTGCCGAGCGTCCGCCTCCTGCGGAGGCCCTGGTGAAAGTCCCGCTGGGAGACCTGCATCCCCAGGCTCCCTCCTTCCCCCTGCGCACATGCGTTACCGGCCACTTCTGAATACACTGGTATGTTCTGGGCCACCAAATATAACAAAATATTCACCAAGGATGACATGTGTCAACTTTGTTAATTTTTAATATAGCTACAAGGAGTAACACCATCTGGAGGCATAAATCCAAGCAGTGCCGAGTGGAGCTACCCCATCAGCTTTCTGAATGGTAAGTCCAAATATTTTCTGTACTAGTACACAAACCAGCATGGCTTTTTCTGATAGAAATCTCAACTATATTCCAGCTGACAATAAGCAGGATTAACTTAAGTTCTGACAGAAGAGGAGTGAAAATAAGGAATCACACTTAAGCAACTAAGAAGCATACACATTTCTATACATGTCCCAAAAGTTAAAATGGGAGTGTTCTAAAGTGTACACATAAGTTTTTCCACTATTACACTTGAAAAAAAGTCTGTAACTTACAGATGTATACCGACATAAGTAGTTTAATATAGATGTACTTAATATATATGTATACAATAAAATATCCTTTTCTGTGAGACAGTAGTAGTCCAGAGGTAATACTAGATCTCATTCTATCATTCTTGTAATGCACTTGTAAGACACTTGTACACTATTAACAAGTTGGTGCAAAATTTCATTGGTAGCAAAAATAATCTGCACTATTTACTTAAAAAAGTCAAGGGATGAGATTTGTAGTGGATCATTCCTAGTCATAGAGCAAAATACTGCAAAGTGGCTGAGTTGCCTGAATAGTGTCTTTTGTATTTGAGCTCTTTCATAGTGGTGCCTGAGAGATTTGCAGGCTGCTGTGACTGCTGGCAGAAGCACCACATGGAGGAAATTTCCTTGTCGGCTAGCCAGGGAAATGAATGTGTGACCTTATCATCATCTACAAGCTTTTTAATTGCCTTAAATATATGTAAGTGCTCCCTTGACATCAAAGTGGCTCTGGACTTAATCTTAAAGTTTACAGTGAGAACCCTACCTCCTCTTACAGGAAGAGGCATATGGTCATCCAAGACATGCTGACTTGGAAGAAATGCTCTCTCTTTCAGCCCACCACTCTTTACAAAAGTTTGAGAGGTGAATGCTGGGATCTGAGATGAAGCAGCTGGCAGCAAAAGAAGGTGGAAATTTCACAAGGTCCAGTGAAACATTGCCGAAGAGGTTATTTAAGTTCCGGCAATTTAGTCATCTTAAGAAGAGCGAGAAACTAATGTCGTCATGTAATCTATTAGAATTCTGCATATTGAAAACTGAAACTCGAATATCTCATTTAAAGTTCTTTCATTTTTACTGTCCATCTCCTTTCCATTGAGGCAGTCCCACCAGCATCATCAGGAGATCGTCCCAAAACAGCAGATGCTGGAAACAATTCAGAAGCGATGTCTTCATCCCTTACTGATATCAGTGCAGAGTCCCAGCTGAAGCAAAATACTGTGGCTCTATTTAAAATAATGGAATGAACTGATTTACCTTACGCAAACCCAGATTATACTCTTCGGAGCATGTCATGTGGCGGTGTGCTGAGTACTAAAAATCTTTCTAAAGCTTTTAGAGACTTACAGTCATAATAGAGAGGTTAAGGCTTTAGGAAATCTCTCGGAGGAAGCAAAATGGAAACCAAAGGCTTCAGCAGCAAGATGGAAGATTTTCCAGAGAGTGAACAAATGACTGGTGCCTTTCAAATTACCTTTTTAATCCTTGATATGTACCTCATTTTCTAATACAGAATGTATTTGGAAAAAATGTGTATGAGCACACCAAAGAAACATCAGCCCCTCTAAAGCTGTGTGGAAGTTTGAAAATTTTGTTTACTGTTTTACTAATTAGATGATTCAGCCACGCTTTGTCAGGAGCTCCACAGGTTGTGAGTCACTCCTGTGCAGGACACGGGTTTACTCATATAGTTGGGAAGTATATTTAGAATCAAGGTTAACCATTTTCAGTTTGCAATTTGGTCATCATGGGAAGATTTAAACTGTGCCTGAAATCCTCTTTCTTTTTTTTTTTCAGTTTTCTTTAATTTTTTTTATTTTTTTTTCGGAAACCTCAGATCTTGGCTGTATTAAACGCATCACTGTCCCTAAGAATTGGAGTAAAATCTTAAGCTACTGAACAAAGCAAACTGTGGCCAGGAGCTGCTCTAACAGCTAAGGATTATCAATGAGCTGTAAAGACATGTTAACCACATGCCCGGACTGTAACATCTACCCCCTAATTCAAGAACAGGTAATGTAGGAGTGTCTGTAAAAACAGTAAGATAAAAATAAATAAATAAATTTCTAGTGACTTTACACTATATTTAAGGAGATTAATTTTACAGCAACCATAATGTTAGATGTCTGACATCTTTACTGATCAGCAAAGTTGCAGTAATATGTGAAATATCTTATTTGCTCTTTATGTTTTAGTGCTAGATGTCAAGGGAAACCTCAAACAGATTCTTTTTTCTCTGAGACTAACACCTAGAGCAAACCTGCAGACAGTAAAGCAATTTGCATCAGTAGAAAATGGGTATGGTCTACGTATATGTGTAAAAGCATCAGTCAACATGAATTACTGTAATTTCACTGTTTACAACTACTGTGTTTTGCTAATGATGTCAAGCTAATGTAAACTCTCAAAGTTAATAAGTAAAAACAAAAATCACTTCGATTTAAACTCCCAGGGGGCTCATTATTTCTAGAATAGTGATTGGATTACAAATTGAGAACAAAAGAAAAAAAGAACACAGATTTATTTAAACAGCAGGAAATAAGCCTATTTATCTATAGGAAGCTATTCATTTTATATTCCCTTTCTGACCTGTTTGTATTTGAACACAAAACTTTGAATCCATCATTTTGATGGGCTGGGTTAAACTAAATCCATCTTTTTTTTGGTTCCTGCTGAGTGTTTTGTGTGTGTGTGTGTGTGTGTGCGCGCGCGCTATAATTATTAAAACAGAAAGAGATTTTTCCTATGGTTTTGAATGAAAAGATGCCTGTATACTGTACACTGTTACTATTTTTAAAAAAGTGTGTATGTATATATAGATATGTATATGACTCAGCCAGAGCAATCAGTCCTTATTCCATTACAGGATTATAAGAAAGGGTCCTGTATAGGACTCTGCTTTCATTTACAGGACAGTCATTTAGGTTTAATTTATAGTACTCACAACACCATATTTTACCTAAATTTTAAGTTACTGCAGATCTGAATTCAAGTCCAAAAATTTCCTTTGGGACATTAACCACCTTATCATATATTTATAGATAATGTTCTCATAAAAATGAATTTGTAAGTGCAATTAACATAATACTGTTGGGCTTACTCTCCATCACTGTAAAACTTCAGCATTCCGTGGAAGTAATGAATTGTTTGCAGCAGCCCCGTATTCCATTTAGGGCCAGTCACACTCAATTTTGATATACATCATGCAGGAGAGATCAACAAATAGCTTTCACATACCGCCTGAGACAAGCATCATTCTGTGCAATACTGAAGTAATGGCGATAATGTGTTTGGGATGATCTAATGTGTATTTGACTCAACAATAAAATGAGCTTTCATTTAGGAAGCTTCGCTCTCATCATCCTAATGAAACCCACTCTTCTCTGTTGTTCTGTATTAACATTCTTCTCTTTCCACTAAAAATCCCTTTCAAAGACATACACCACATTGACAGTTATTCGAAGCTAAAAGGTCACAGAGCACCTGACATCCTTTCCTCGTAGAGAGGGCACATTTGCCAGTACAAAAGTGACAGACTTGAAATCTGGAGCTGATTGCACCTTCATGACCCTCAACACAAGGTGCGGAGTCCCTGCCCGTGAGTAGGATCCATCTGCTGCTGGGGGACAGGAAACCCAGGACAGGAGTCAACAGCCAGGAAACTTAGTTTTTTCAGTTATTTCTTACTGCTTTTCAGTGCTTTTAAACTTCCACCTCAGAAACAGTGACCTACTACAAGAAGTCACCAAAGCCTCACTTCACTTCTGCTAGGTGTTCAACTCTTCGCTGCTGTCTGATCCTTTATGTTGTTCACGATCATGTATTTGAAAAGAGCACAGCATTTTTTATTATTTAGTCTATTTTGAATCACCCCTTGTTCAAGGATCCAGATAGTTCCCACAGAAAATTATCCTATTACCTTAATGACTTCACTCTTTATTTTTTCCCTTAATGTCTAACATGATTTCCTCTTTTTCATCTTCAATATGTTACTCTCTGTAATTCCTCCTTCTTGCTTTTTCTAAATGATTATCCTCTCATAGTGTTAATAGGTATCCTCTGGAGTGATTCAGAATGTTTTTGCATTCATTTTGAAAGTTCTATTTTCCAGGCATAAATAACTGTAAACCGAGTTGTTTGTCCATGTTTATGGATGGGTACAACAGATGCTTATTTCCTGGAGATGTCTGACTAAGTGAGTGTGCCCACATATGAAGGAGGCAAACAGCTAAATAATATAATTTATATCAATAATTATTGATAATAGGTGCAAATGTGTCAATGCGTAACATAGTGCTGATTCTTTTTTTAAAAAAAGGGATTCATTTTTGGCACAATGTCATTCTTCTAAATAATAAACTTATTCAATAATTGCTATTTTTCTATCTGGGTCACCCACTTCACTTTTTTATATTTTTTTTAATGAAAAAATAATTTTATCTTTGTTTAATGTCAGAATTCTCTGAGCTCAATTCATATCAGGTATGGCCTTACTGCATTATTTGAGGAACAATAATTTTCATTTCCATACTCTATGGAGCGTATGTGTTTTTCCAGACTCCCTTTGAAGTGATAACTCAAAAGAACATCTAAAAAAGAAAAGGGAGGACTTAATACCAATCTAGCTCTGATTCCACACATTCTGGAAGTAGGGCTCAAAATTCTGCACCTCTAAATTTTTCATTATCTTAATGCTCCCTCTGATAATCTGGCTTGCCAGTGAATACATAGTATAGTTCTGATAATGTATCTTTATAATGAGAGCTCACAACAAGACAGAGATGCCTTCATGGGGTCTGATCTGCCACAGAGATGATCTCCACCAGTAAATGAAACCATTCATCCCACTAATAAGAAGTTTGCAAAATCAGGATAGGTAAATATCATGGGGTTTATCTCAAGAGGGAGGAAATTGCTTCTACAAGCGAGAAAAAGTACTGAAGATCAAACCTCTTTTACAATTTATTGCGTTATTACTTTGTATCACACCTTTTTGTTACTGAATTCTCCATGCATACGCATCCATATGAGGAAGGTGAAACAAATAACCTGAACGACTACCCTTCCACAGCTGAGAAAGAAATTCATTCTGTTTTTTTGCTTGTTTTTGTTCATGTACGGAATTGTGGAGTTTGTACAGGTATATATTGAGAAAGCTGAGGTGTATAAGGAGAGATTTTACAGGGAGAAGTAGAGAGTTTTCTGCCATGTGTTGTTTTACCCCAGCTATTGTTGCTCAGATGTCACCAAATGAAGAGAGTAGACAATTCTGGATAATCGGAATAGCATGTTAGAACATAACACAGGGTACACAGATTGATATTGTGCTTAACAAAGTGTAAAATTTATCAACATATTTTGCCTAATTTCCCTCATCATAGCTGCATCATAACTTATATGGAATGAATCAATTTTAGACCTAATTCTATGTATCATAAAACACTGTTGTACTGGTAGCTTTGGTAGCTTTTTACAATTTCTTTTTAAAGTGGATAAAAACCTTCTTCTGATTGAAATATTTAATAAGAAACCATCACTGGCATTGTTGGAAGCAAAATGAAACCACCATTCTTGCAAATAGATTTAAAGCTCCCAGCAACAGACCAAGCAAACAGAACAGCTGAAGGTTATGGAGCCTCCATCACCAAAACCCATGCAACATGAGATGTATTAATGGTTGCTTCTGTGTTTAGACTATTTCAGAATATAGTTCCCTGTTTATACAAAGTGTCTAGGCCAGGTATGTCAGAATTGCCTCATGTTGAGGTTATGAGGTTATATTTAGATACCTCAACAAGAAAGCATTGTAAAGAAGCATTTCAGAATTATCTAGCAAAAGCATCACTATAAATTGGCATCAGATTTGAAAACACTAGCCCAGGTGTCTGTCCTTAGTTTTTTTAATCCACCATTTATATCATTTGAACAACACATTATCCAGTAGTCAAAACAGTAAAACTACTTCTTATTACACTTGATTTTAAACATGAATTTGTTGCTCGCAATTTCATCAGATGGGGTATTTTTTAGAAATCCTGATATATTTAACTTCAGTACTCTGAGCTCAGAAATATAACAGATAAATTAAATTTGCTCTGCTAAGCCATGAAACTATATGGAACTGCATGATACAGAAATTGTGGTATTCCAGATCCTTGGCTCCAGGGAGGAACATGCAACACTCAGCTCAAGGAAGGAAGTAAGCACATGCAAAGACTCTTCTATCTTCTCTAACCCTTGGCTAATGAAACTATTCCAGTCCTGTTTTCCCTTTCCTATGCATTAATCTGCTGCACTCATTTTTGCTTTAAATTGCTAGCAGTGCAAACAGCTGTTAAGGTTTGTGAAGAGATTCATTTCCTGCTATAGAAGCATTTACATCAGTCTCTGTATCAAAGTTAAATTTAAACTGGGTTGGGGGATCCTCTCATGAAATTTCCAATATGGCCTGCAAGTCTAAACACACACATTCACACAAAAGCTTCTGCAAAAAGGTCCCCCTCACAGTTACTCTGAAGCGCTTAGGAGCTTTTCAAATAGGTGTGCACAGAATAAGAGTCGAGCTTTCTCCTGCATCGTCTTTTGTTTGCTCTTCTAGTAACTGCAAAACAAATCATGATAGCTACAAAACTCATATAAGAAATCATCATGTGCTTGCATTTTTCTTGTAGACGCATACCAGACTTCATACCATTTACAGAGTTTCATTTATTTATTGCCTTCTATGCTATGTTTATTTACTGTGATATAGTAGCTGACTGAATTCTACAGCTGTATTAATCAAAGATTAAGGAGCATTTATTGTAGGCTAATCCAAGGGTTTACAAGAAAGCAGGCAAAAATTCTAGTAGATTAAACCAAAAAGTGATTCTTACCTTGCTGCAAATTATTTTGAAAGTCCACACCCAAATATATAGCCCAAGGAAGTTTTTAAATGTGTTTCTGTAGGACCGCTTTATAAGCAGGATGGTAGCAGTGGCCATCCAGTAAAGGCAGTGCAGTGAAACCGTGGAAGAAGTCAGCTCACGATTCAAGAATCGTTGCAAGATAATAGCCTCCAAGCACAGAATAACTAAGCTTGCTTTTTTATTATCTTTTTTCCTTCCCCCCCCCCCAGTCCCCGGAGGTGGTATAAGAACTCTTAATGCAATGCACTGTTCTTCATACAACAGAGTTCTCCTGAGCATTGTTATATAAGAACAGGTTGAACTCTGCATGGGTTGGGGGAAGAATTTCCCTTGGTTTGTGTTGCCTAGAGAGTCAGAAAGACCAAAAATAGGCTTTGTGGGGACGCAGAAATAACGCCAGGCTTTCAGAGCGCTGCAAGGGCAGCTGGCCGCGCTCTGCTTAGTGCCGGAGCGTCGGCATGCTCAGCAGCCCGGCCTTGGCAACAGTGGCTTTGTAAAAAATAAACATTGTTATGTATTTTCTACACTTTTTATGCATTCAGCAGAAGGAGAAAGACATCTTTACCATACTGTGAGGACAAAATATTATTGGAACAAATCCTGATATACCTTAGGAGAAAAAAAAAAATCCTATAAACTTCTCAGATATTGTTATATGGCTGATATGGTGGACATTTTTACTTTCAGAAACAAATCTTCTTATGAAAATAGTCAGTAGGTCATTTGCTTGTTTATACGTGTCATTTAGACCCAATTCATAAACTTTTCTCCTTTGTCAGGTGTCAGGTCATTTTTTACTACATTTTATTCTTGACACACTCAAAATTTGAATGAGCATGAAGCATTTTTCTTGAATTATCAACATTAACTTTTCTTCTTCTTTTGGGTGCGTGCATAAAGTGAGTTTGTGCAACATAGAATGGCATAATATGTCTGAAAAAATGGATATCACATATCAGCATTATTTTATGTGTTTATAAACAGAATGACAAGCATATCATAGAAAAACAACATTTAAATTTTTTTTCTCTAGCACATAACCTAAAGAAAGAGAATATAACACACCTCCCAGTCCTGGTCTCAAGCGGTTATCGTAGCCATCCAGCAGACGGTCCAATATTCTGGTAAATACTGTGGTGTTGTCTTTAAGTTCATCTTGCAGTGAGGTTTGTCCATAGCTGAAATACAGAACAGTCAACACTATAAAACAGTAACCCACCAATAACCTTGCCAAACAATAATGCCAAAATCTGTTTAATCCTGCTTGTACTGATTTATGGTCATAAAATCTTCTCCATAAAACCAGAATGAAGCTCTTTATGGGGTCCTTTCAAATGAACATTTCTTTTAAATTACACATTTTTAGTAAAAGCTTAAAAAAACAGTGCACTTGCACATATGGTGTGCAAACAGAGCTTCAGTCCCTTAATGTTTATCTCATCATTCATTAACGGTTATAAAATCACAATATGTATTTCTCAGTAAAAGGCTCATTTATCAGCAAAAGATAATGCGTTTAATTTATAATAGTTCTAAAGGCATACAAAGAAGAATGCCATTTAAAACACTGACATTTAAAGACTGAAAACATTCACTAAAACAAAGAGAAAACAAAAAAATAGAGATGTCTTCCTCATGAGTACAGAAAAAAAGAAAGATGCAAGAGGCCACTTTCACCAATCAATATATAATTTTGCTTCATTTTATTTCTCATTTTCTGTTACTGATTAGATTTGGAGAAACGCCTCCCACTTTTCCTACAAATGTGCAATGAAACCATCTGTTAACATGGAAATCTTTCATCTCTGCGAAGCTCCGTGTACAGATCCCTAATGTGATCATTCCCGCCCAGCCAGGGTCCCCCAGCCTTCCCCTAGCGCGGGCACCAGAATGCAGCCCTTGAACTCAACTACTGAAATCCTATTTTCATCCATACCACAAGGAATGAAGTTCTTGGGCACAGAAGTGCCCAGCTGCGATAAAAAAGATCAGAATCAACCTTTTTCTTGAATTTGAAACCCAAATACCCTGTCACCATACATTACAGTTGCCTTAAAGCCAACCCAGTGTCCTTTTTTCTATCATTCCCGCAAAATCTGCCATTATGAGTGCAGAGAGTCACCACGACCAAACCCAAAGACGCTGCTTTCCAAACACCGTGTTCCGGTAGCCTGGATAAGCCGTGCAGGGTGCAAGCCATCCCTTGGGACACATTCCCTTCCCAAAGGTTGCCGGGGGGAACACGGCACCGTGTGAAATGGTCTGGTTCTCTTCTCTGCAGGTCCTACCCATGATTTTTCCGTAAGCCCCATCAGTTCAATGTCTCTACGCGTCCTGCGTGCGCGAAGCAGAGCACGGTGGAGGGAAGGCGCTCCACACTGCTCTGCTCGTAGCATTCGTTTTTACTTTGTAGTACAGGAAAGAAACACTTCCACATTATTTTGCAGTAGAGGTTTGAATAATGAAAGCTACAAATATAATCGTGTTTCAGAACCAAGGCTCACAGAGATTTACTAATTTTTGTTTTATTTTAATAGGACATGGTGTGTTTGGAGGACAGTTTTGAAGGTTTTTAATCCCTATAGGTTATGGTTTCTAATGAAGAGGTCAGTATCTCTAGTAGTTTTTAAATGAATACCCTAAACTTCCTCAATCCACATCATATACTTTGACTTATTAAAAATTGATTTTTTTTATAAACCAGCAGCTATATCTTAAGCACGAAGGTTGACATTTTCATGCTTTTTCTTTTACAGTTCCTATATATTACCAGATAGCAAATTCTGCTGCTGCCTCCTGTGTGCAGTATCGCTTAGAGGATCTTTTCCCACATGTCTTAGGTAGGATTGCAATTACGGACTCTCCTCTGGATTACACCCTACATTGACACTTTGGGCCAGTAAATAGGCTGCCGTTCGTGCCTACCTCAAGGATAGCAGGGGGTCACCAAGGTTGAGGATATCCAAACACCTCAGTGGGTCTAGGGCCCACACTCATGAAAGCAGCCTGAAATGTTCATCTTTTAATGGCAAGAAGAATGTAATGGAAAGACTGTAGTAACTCTAATTCATCAGTTCTCTTTTATAATGAAAAACTAGCAGCCCTCCAGAAATGACAAGTGCAGTTGCTGTGGCAAAATGGCTTGCAAGCCAGATATATTTTACGTAAGGTGTGTACATTGTGAGAAAAGTGTCAAAGTTACTATATGTGACTGTTGTTTCATATTAAACCACCGTATAATAAAACACTGTGCACTAACTCCATCTACAGGTCATTATAATAGTGACACACCATATAATTTTTAAACATTAGTGCGATGCATTTTAATTCACACATTAAAAACATCCATGCATTCATTTTTATATATATGTCTGTATGTGTTAGATATGCATATAACTAAAGAAGTTTTCACAAAATTCTATAGGTAGGCCAGATGAAGTATCTAAGGAGTCCTTTAAATTCTCACTTTTCTCAATGTATTAGCAAAATAAAAGCTTAAAAAAAAAAAAAGTATTTATTCAATGTGCCAAGCAAGCTACATAAATGCCCTGCCATCCCTCCTACAGCATTAGGAGAAGCGCTTGTGCAGGTGGCCCCTGCGCCCTCCACTCTATTTAAATTCTGCCGGGCAGCCAGGAGATAAGCGCAGCTGGGGCTGCTAATGCAGAGGAAGACACGATTGCCATGAAGGTACAAACCCACCCTTCAGCGATCACTAGTGACAGTCCAAACCCTTTCGTACTGCTTCGGGGTCACTAGGTAATATTATTGCCATGTCACTGATATTTTTTAAATATGGAAAAGTGTCTGTGATCTTCCCCAGCTCCTTTACCAAATGAGTGCTTTATTCCAGGTAGACTCCAATCTGTTTCAGAGTGCTTAGTTCACCTGCTAGTTATCAAATGAGGTGTTGTATGATTAGCAATTGCTCCTGACACTAGTACCATCTTCAGTCAGGAGTTCAATATCTCTTCTGTAGAGATTTGGTGCAAGATGGTCTTCCAAATAGGTGACCTATTACAGGCTTTGCGCCTACAAATTCATCTCCAGACAAGCAGCCCCCTTTGCTGGAAGGGCTCCCGCAGCTCTGCAAGGACAGGTACTAAGTTTGGACCCAATGCTGACCGAACTTTGAAGCTAAAGTTTTGCCTCTGCTTTCAGGGAAAATAAGGTTAGTAGGTAACAAATAAATAAAAAAAAAATAAATCCCACTTAATTGCACTTTTTTCCTCTCAAGAAACTTGCATTCCATTTGAAATACTGAATGAACTGAACAGTCACTATTGGGAGTTGAAAGGATTGCATAGGTGTTTCAAAGGTAGCTTAGTTTCAATTTATTTCAGATAGCTTTTGCTCTCTTCGCAATATTGAAAAAAAAATGTTATGCAAACTGTAGTTTTCTTTCAATCTTCTCTTATTCAGATTTAGCTGGGCTTTGAATGGGGATTAACTTTCCCCAATACACTCAGTAGTAGTGCAGCCTATGCAATACTTCTGTCTTACACTACTGTATTAAATTAAAGGTTCCCAAAATATACTAATGCATCAAAATACATCTCCCCCACCTTCTCTCAGTCAGTGTGTTCAGGAGGAGGCTCCAGGCCCAGAGGCAGTCGCAAAGCACCACAAGTCTCTTCATGGTGGGCTCTGAAACTATAAGGAGAATAACCATCAGTGCTCCCTATGTTAAAGCAGGTGCTGGAGGAGCAAGCGGACAGATTTAGGCAAATTTCCAGCACGCTTTGATGCCGGACACTGACCTCGCCGCACTCCCGCGCGTGTCACTGGCGCCACAGCAGCATGGCCTGCTCTGCTCCCTGCCTGGGGAGCTTTGAGGGCCGCTCTGCGGGAAGGGGCCTGTTCGCCTGCGTCGTTGCAAACTTCAGCGAAGACGACTACGAGCTAAAGCTGCTGTCCCCAAACTCGGTAGAAACCCCTGCTAATTTCTCTGCTGTGACGAAGAGCGCAGCCAGGGGAGACATGGCATTTGCCAATAACCAAGCACAGTTTGCTTTTTGCTTGGCCTGGCCCGAGTCTTTGCAGCCTTTGAGAGGTCACCGCGGGCGCAGGGCGGCCACCTGCGCCCGGCTGCCCTCGCAGCCCAGCTGCTCCTCGACGTGGCCGGAGCAACTTTCTCTTCCGGACATTGCTCTTCTCCCTGAAACACTCGTGTCTCGGAGCATCTGTAACGAGCAGATCCTCATTCTGCTGCTAAGTATGTGCATGACTGTTTTTGTCAGGCTAAAGGGCACAATTTTTAATCAAGCCATGTGCTGATAACCTGCACACCATCTCCTAAATCTCTGCCAGGCTCCAGTAGCTGCTAGGGAGCATTTTTGCATTAGCAGCCTCTTCCTCCTCTCTCCACACTCACCAGACTTCATTCAGTTACTTTCACTTTACCTTTGAATAAAAAAGTAACAGGGCAGACTTTTCCCCCCTTTCCAATAACCCATAAAATACAAAGTTTAGCTGATGTTTGTGGAATCAGTGTTTCAGATTCAACTGTCTTCCCAGGTGATGCTGCAGGTCCCTTCACACATCTATACGTGCCAGAATCCAGTCGATTTCTAGCATCCGTTCCATTAAATAAGGAAAACAATCCCCCAAGCCCTGTATTTACACCCAGAAGACAACCGGGGTCCTTTGAAGCGCCCAGGGAAGTGCAGCACGGCGCGTCGCCCCCGGCGTGACACCCTTGGGCACATCTCCCCCCGTTCACCGCACACTCCCAGGGACCACTTAAAGCCAGAAATGCCCATTGTAAAACGGCGGGGAGGCGGAATCGCCGAGGGCAGCGGCCGGCGGGGCCGCGCCGAGCGGAGCGGAGCGGGGC
>VZSV01000015.1:2336958-2400555 GCA_013398735.1 Nothocercus julius
GCGCCGCTCACTCCGCCTCGGCCATCGCCGCGCCGCTGCTCCGCGCCCGCGCTTCTCTTCCCAGTATTGCGGCCGCGGCTCCACAACAAAAGCTTTCTCTTTACCAAGACAGTAGTAATACGTCCCAGGGTAAACCGGATGTGAAATAGGCTGTGACTTCATGCCAGAGAGATTTTATTTTAGAAAGGAAGGTGGTACCAAGCTCTCATCTAGAGACCAATCCGCCCATTTTTTATATGCAGCACAATTTAACTTCCAGTGCTCTCGCCCTAATCCCTTTCTGGCTGCAGACTCAAATCCTTCTACAATCTGCAGCGTTGTTGCTGCCTGGGGGGAGGCTGCGCGGCTGGGGGCGGCCAGCGGCGCTCCCAAGCCTTTTCACACTCGCAGTTTACAAAACAGGCTATTTTGGGGGCTGTGCATTAAAAATACAACTCATCCACGTTCACACTCCACCTTTGATCAAGCATTTAATCATGGCATAAATATGAATGGAGGCTGGCTGCGAGTGGGGGGGATGCAGCAGGGCATGCGGAGCCCCCAGCCCCTGCACTCTGCGAAGGGCAGGGTGGCAGCCAGGGATGCTCTGCAGTCGCGGTGGAGCCCGGGTAGTGGGCGTTTTGGGGGGAACTCGCAGGGAATCGGCTCCAGGAGCTGCTGGATCTCCTGCACAGTCACAGCCGGTTTTCAGAGCAGGGGTAAGGACACGTGTGTTTGTACAGAGCAGTCTCTGCTCCGCGTGGCACAGGACACAGGGGACTTTGCCAAGTGCTGGCTGTGGTGCTGCCCTCCCTGCCAGCCCCACGCAGCCCCCTGGCCCGGGGTGCCGGGCCTTGTGCCCCTCACCAAGCCTCAGGCCCCTTTGGCAGGGCTGCGGGTGCCGCAGGTGCACGGGAGCGGGGCCCGCGACCCCCGCCACAGCTGAGCGCCCCGGCCACGAGCCGCCCTTCAGGAGCACCAAGCCACCCGCAGAAACGCCCAGCGCCACCGCCTGCCTCGGGCACGGCACGTGGCCGTCTGGGCTTCCGCTTTCTCCCACCTGTGCCATCTGCAGCCCACGCTTGGTTCCCTCCTACGATGCTGCTTCAAGGGAGGTCAAAGTCCATGCATATTGTCATTGCTACCAGAGTTAGGTCCCTAGGTCTCTGGAATACCCTCTTCTGTGAGCTTTAGCCACGTTTTTCAATGAAATAGTGCACGTTCTACACATCCTCACAAAATGCAGTATTTGTTTGTCTTTGCAATAGTGTGAGAAGGATTTGATTTAACCCAGCAAGCCAATGACATTCATAGCTTAGGCTGGCAATAACTTCCAAGGTGGCAGGCATTTTGGATAACTGCCTGACTTAGAGCAGCCTAAACGCTGCAATGACTTCTCCAAGTACAAGGAAAACAGAGATTGTGTTTGCCAGAGTCCCCTGGTGCACTCCATTCCCCCCGTGGTTATGATCAGCACAGAACAGCCGCGCGTTGCATTAGAGACGTCTACCAGGGACGTTTTGCTCGCTTCCCTGCCATCTCCCGTGTAGCTCGTCTCATTCCGATTCAAGGTTGTTCGTAGTGCACAGGAAAGTAGGGAACAGCAAAACCTACCGACTTCCCAAAGGAATTGTACATAGCGACTTTTCAGATTGCTAGCACACAGCCACGCTCTTAGTGGCTGGAGGTGTTTTCCAAATACATGCTGTTTCCACTTTCACATGCCGTTGGCTAATGTAATTTACTGTGTTTTTATTCTTATAGCGACGTGTTGGAGGGTTTTGCTTAAGCAACAGTTAAGCTGAGCCCTTAGCTGAATTTACGAAAACAACAAATGGGCTTTCTGATTAAAGTATGTGGAAGATGTGTGGCTGTGAAACCTTGGAGATCACTTGCGTGACCTTGTGTGTACACACACTTAAACAATTTTTTTCTAGGTGAATAAAGCACATTTGTGAAAATGCAACAGTGTTAAACATTGCCCCAGTATTGACCAAATGCCTTCTAAGTACATTTGCTGTACGTGTCTGTCTACGAATATACAGATATACGAACAGACAGGCAGAATGAAAAGTGAATGGCTGCACGTCTAGAAGCTCGTGTAAGGTGTGTTTGCCTTAAAACCCGTGCAAATGGGCAGCTGAAGTCATCTCAGAACCAGTGAGATGCGACTTTACATTCTCTCTTTCTCTTCTTGACTTATTTTAATTAGCATCTAAACAAGAACAACTATTTTTATTTTAGCAAAGTGCTAAGGATTGCCAGGAGGGTCTTTGCCTCTGTAACGCAATTGCAGCCTGCCAAAGGGTGACATGTTTTTTGGGGCTCTCTGTGAGTGAAAATATTGACCTAAAATAGGAAGTGCTCATTCTCTCTCTAATTCTCATCTTCAGAAAGTAGGACAAAACTATTTTTCCTTCATGGCTGAGATTCCTGCCCATCAGTGCTCACACATAACCCAGATTTTCCCTTTTCTTTTCAAGGGCTGTTATCCAGTTATCATGTCATTTCATAGTAAATGCTAAAAATGTTTGGTTGTAATCAAATAAATGGGCTCTTCTATTATGGATTGTGATAACAAAATCACTGGCTTTTAAAGAAGAAACAATAAAAGAAAACACCGAGCTTTTTAAAAAGGCAGACATAATTTTTTGTATTAACAGGAACGTACTTTCAAAGAAGCGCGGAATGAGATACATCCTCTGCAGTTGTTTTCTTCCCCTTTCCTTCCCAAATTCTCTGCCGCAATCCAGGCACCACTTAACATGTTTTTCAAACATATCCATGAAAGTTAGGCTCCAAGTCCATGTGTTTGGGCCTTCTAATTTGGGCTGGCATATCTTTGAAAATCTCAGCTTATATCTGTGTACCTTACTAGCACTTCTTCAGGCCATATGATTTCAATCTCAAGGGAATTGCTCAAGTGAGTACGTAAAGATGCATTCGGACTTAATGTCTCCAAGAAGATAAATATTGGCTGATGTGCATCTCGCTGCACCGTTTTACCGTCACATTTAGAAAATGAAGATGTCAAGAAGACCTGTGCTGTTTTCAAGCCAGTGTTACGACTCCAGAAAGTTTTCAGAAGGAGGTTATGTCATTCATGTTATAATAGAGTGTAGCAGCTAAATCCTTTAAAAACAATATTGTTAAATCTAAACAGACAACCAAAACTAACTTGGCACAGCTACTGTGCGCAATGCTTTGAGCACTAATGTTAGTGCAAGTGATTAGTAACAGTGAAGTTAAACCAATGGAATCCTATTTTGGTTAAATAAATGAATTAAATAGTGGATTAAAAGTGATGTAGATGCAGATTTTTTTTTTTAAGTTGAAACTCCTAATTTCACATTATTTCCTGCTTTAGGATTTCTACTAAATATTTTCTGAAGTCTGAGCTATTGCATAGGTGCCTGCTGCTCTCTAGATCATACACAAAACACATAATCTCTATGTATATATGAATATATATATTTTTTACACCCATATATGCTTGTGTATGTATGATTATATATAAACACACCTATAACATATTTATGCAGATCACTATACCAGAAATTTATTTTCAAGATTGTGTTTTTTTATGACACCGATGCAATTCTTGACTGTGTGTTCAAACTATGCATATGTTTTGCTTAAGTTAACTGAAATTCCGCAGCAGAATCCTGTGACACAATGTGTCCTGAATAGGCAAAGGATTTGAATAAAGCAAATGAAACACAGAGATTTACTAGCATCGAGCAGATCAGATAAAGAATTAAAACGGAAAGCCCATCTGTTCCAGGGCTTTGGTCTCCGTTATTTGCAAGTCTTGCTTGTGTGATTAAACAGAAATATTATGTTAAATATATCATTTGGATTTGATTTGTCATTTAATGCACTTCAGGAATATACCAAAGAATGACTATTGGCCCTTTGGCAGGTATAAGGAAATGCAGTTGTTTTTTTCCTCCCTCTAATTTGCAGACAATGAGGAACTTGAAGGGACATACAAATGAAAATCTGCATGAAAAGAATTATTTCAAAGACTCAATTGGAGGTGCAATGTCTGTTGTAGAAATAGGAACGTTTTTTTCTAGATCTGTGTTGTAAAAATGGGATAAAAATGTAATATAGGGGTGCTCAGAAACCTAGAAATGGTGATTGATTATTGAATTCTAGAGTTCCTAAATATGATACTTCAGACAGAAAACCCAATTACTTCCAAGTTTTTCAGCCTTTCTAATCCACGGAGACAACAATTTATTATGCCATGCAGTTGCCAAACATCGCCGCAAAATTCAATCTGTAAAGCTAGCAACGTAGGATTCTTTCCCAGATAATAACAGTATTTCTTGCCTGATGTCAGCAAGGAAGAATGGGATGATAATCAATTTCCAAAAAGAAAAGAAAAAAAAAAGAATTAATGTAAAATTAACGAAAGCAACTAGAAAGGATAAAGTTCATGCCTGGGAGCTTGTAGGGATTACAAGACTTTTGTCAATCCAGTAGTTCATCGCTGAGATCTTTTTCAGGAAGCTTTTCCTGCAACAGCTGCCTTTCTGTAGAACGGAGGCCAAACTCCTCATTTACCCTTTGCACCTCTGACCTCCTGGGGTTTTCACAGTGCCTATGGTGTGAACTAACCCCAATTTCTACAGTTTGTGTGCTGTCCTCGCAGGGGAGGGAGGACCTCCTGCCACAACCTGGATGTCACTTGGTCACACTTCAGCAATGTGATTCGGGTGCTCACTGGTCTTCTGCTCTGCACTGGGAAGCAAAGGTTTCTTTGGGCTTCATGCCTTGCAATTATGACTGAAAATTTGGCCATATTCCTCCTAACCAATGAGTTGCCCTGTAATTTCATATTTGCTTACACAAGCAGAATGAGCCATAATTATGATTTTTTCCTAAAATCCAGAAGGGTGAAACCTACTTAAACAGAAGAATCTTAGAGGATCTGAAGTTTCTGAAGTCTGATATTTTAAGATTTTTTTATTCTCTTTAAATAATAACTTAGCTACAGAATGTTTAGTGTATTAATAAGCCCTTGTTACCTGGGGATATAAAAAATAAATGAATATGGAAAGAAAATAGAGACAGCAAAGCAAATCTTTCCAGAGAACAGAAGCAAGAAAACGCCTTTTAAAAAAACGAGAAAAAAACACAGTAGGGCTACATACAGATCGTTTACATTTGTCTGAATTCTAAGAGATGCTTAAAAGCTGTTTCAATCTATCCCTATTCAGCAAAATGCTGAATAAGTTAAGATAAGAATCAATTCATGCCAATAGGTCATAAGTATTGCTAAACTAAAATGTGTGACACTGGGGTGAATTTGGCTGCTTTGCTGGTCTGGCATCTAAATACCCTGCTGACATCTTAGGTGACCTTGAACACATTTAATTCCTCTCTTTATCGGTATTTTTATCTACAGTAAGAACATTGCGACCTGTGATGTTCAGTTAGCCAAAATTCCTGTGCATTTTAGGGGGATTTTTCAGTATGGGGACGTGGATGCTCTCCTGGCACGTGGTTCTTGCAGGCACGGAGAGCAGACACAGCCCGGATCCCGATGCTGCTGCACGGAGATGCCTGCTCAGCTCTAGCGGGAGGGCCCTGCTTGCACCTTCCTGTGCTGTCACTCGAGAAACACCAGAGCAAACATCTGAGTAATATTCAGATGGCCACATTTCACCTCAGTGTGACCTGCCCTGTGCTGGAATCGCAGTGCAGGGAGGCAGAGCAAGGGCTTGTGGTGGGGGTACGCTGGACTTGTCATTAACAAAGTGACGTCCATCTAATGTCATGATTTTATGCTTAACTTTTGCAAATCCTTGTCCCTTTTATAATCTGTATTTAAGCAATACTAACACAACTCTTCTGCATTTTCTTTCAATTTCAAAAATACCTATATTTGGTTTTATACCTATTGAAAATTACAGGCAAAAACTGTTGTATTGGGAGAGTCAAAGGGCCAGGTGTTGTGGTTGAGACAATCAGAGGCCAGGTGTGGCTGAGACAATCAGAGGCCAGGTGTGAAAGGCAGGCATCTACAGGCAGTATAAAAGCAGGGGCGGGAGGGAGGGTGCTTCTTTTTGGCCTAAGTTTCTTGGGTTGTACTTAATTTGTTTTTTAAGGTGAGTAATTTTTGGTTACTTCTGGGTTGCGGCCTCTTTCTTTAGTGTTATACATGAGAACCTGAGTATGTTTGAATTTCTTTGCCCAACTCCTGTTCTAGGAAGGAGCTGAAATTCTGGCATTGGCTGAAGTTTTCCCTGGGCCTGCTGGATGGACTTTTAATTGCTCTCTACTTTTCCTAGCCTACAGCTTCAGCTTACAGCTTTCTGCACTACCTCTGCTCCATGGGGGTGTCTTTCACAGGGTAGTAACTTGCATGCCATCTTTGCAAGCTAAAGCCTCCATTTACAGTAGGCTGCGAGTGCCTTGTAGTTAAGGATCGGCTCCCCTGCCCATGCGGATGGGCACAGCTGTGCTCAGGTCAGCTGAGTTACACCTATGGATCTAGTCCCTATGTGCTACTCTGTTTAAATAAATGAAGCAATTGTTCTCAACACTGAAGTTAGCTCTGATAACATGTGAGAAGGCAGTTAAGTTTATATCAGGGTGTGTTTAGCATTTGTGATCTTTACTTCTTTCATAAATATGTTAATGTTAATTTCTTTCTAGCACTCATATTGGTGTGCACTTCTACCTCTTTTTGCTTTTATTTATTTTTGCTTTCTTAAACTGTTGCTTAAGAAATTTATGAAATGTGACTACATGGAAATGCTACTTCTTTAGTCAGCTATGGCTGTTTAGAGTACCAAGTCTTTCTTCTTTGCTGTCTATTTAGAGTAATGTCATAGAGATTAGAGCAGTATTCAGGATAGCATGGGGTGAATGAGTGAAGGAGAGGAAAACCTTGCTTTTCCACCCCTGCTAGTTCCTCTTTGGTAGGTGAGGGGAAAAAGAGCTGTGCGTTTTTAAAGGAGCACTTCATTAGCCTGTTTGTGGCATCAGGTTTCTGGTTCCAACTGTGTGCCCTTACTGAGAGCAGTGAGCTTGCACAGTGTCAACAAGGCCAGGTTCTAAACAAAAAAATGTTATTAGTGGTGTTCCTCAGGCTGCCAGGAATCCTGCCCAATTTCTTATTTTGTGGTAAGGTTAGTTAAGAAATTGGCTCTTCGTTCTGAGAGTAAAACTTTGTTCTGCAGCTCATCTATTTCATCTTCAGCTATCAAAGCTTAGGCATCTAATTAGTCTTATGGACACCGTTTGTAATCAGCAAAGTGTGATAGCATAACTCTATTTTTCTTGAAGATGAGTTTGGAGTGCAATGAATCATTCTTCCAAGGGGTGTGTGTATCTCTTCCCAGGAACAATTATCGATTTGAGGTGTGTAACACTAAATGCTTAATTTTTAATTTGCTCTTAGAGTTTAATCCCATTAAACCTGAATGGGATTAAATACTTATGTATCTTTTTTGCTAGAGGATAGATACTGTTAAGAGGTACAAACTTATGGCTGTTGAAATTGCTTGGAAGCTTTCTGTTGGCCTCAGTAGCTGTGAAGTTTCAATGTAAATGGTATCATATTGGACAAGTACAGTATTGTTTATCCTAATAAAACATCTGATATGAGAATAAAATATCTGCTTTTCATGTTGTTGACTACTTTTGTCCTTTTTTTCCTAT
Organism: Nothocercus julius; assembly: GCA_013398735.1. Taxonomy (NCBI): domain Eukaryota; kingdom Metazoa; phylum Chordata; class Aves; order Tinamiformes; family Tinamidae; genus Nothocercus; species Nothocercus julius. Next base: position 2,344,615 of record VZSV01000015.1, read on the forward strand.
ACATAAAAATACTGTAGAAATGAAGTAATGCTTCGGCATATACATGTGCAGTCTGTGCATGATTATATATAAAGTGTTTTGATCCATCTTGTGTTTTCCACTGCACTTTCCTGGAGAAGCAGGTTGTGTGTTCTTCACACTATTCATTTCTTTCATGAGCTTTTTCTTATGTTCTTTCTGTTCTTGAAATTATGTAGACGAAAAATCATTAGTCATGTAAGTCACTCAAGCATTTTTTCCTGTTTTGTAAGTACCTGTTTGTGTAGAACAAGTATTGCTACTGTCTGAAGCTAAAAAGCTGCTTTCTATGAACACACAGTTGTACACATACAGTTGAAGGTGATAACTTGTTTTTTTTCTGTTAAAGCTCAAAGGTCTTGCTTTTCTTGATAGGGTGCATGTATGCTCTATATTCTTGCAATCTAAATCTAGAATTGCAATCGAAATAAGAATATGCTTAAAAGTGAAAAGACTTGATTTCATGGGGGGGGATATGTTATTCTGAGGCTAACAAAGAAGAAAAGATATAGTCTTGGAGAGTATCTGTGCTCAGCTCTCTAAAGGTTGTCCAGTCAATGGAGTCATACTAAAGTGAACACTCAAAGTACATGTTGGGTAGAAGTTGCTCCATAGCATCAACTGTTTTGATTTAGATATCCCAATCTCCTGGTCTCTTCTACTTGATAGTGACTAGGTATTTATAACAAATTTTATCACATTATTTGGCTGTTTTTTTGAGACTGATGCTATAGATATTAGGCATACAAAGTAGGACTGGAAGCATAGCCAGGCTGCTTGATCAGGATGCTTTTTGAGGCTGAAGTAAATAATACCTCATTTTGAAGACTTATTTATTCCACCCAACTAATAAAAATGTAAATAACTAGTTCCATCATGCCTTAAAATTATTACAGGTTCAGTCTGCATATACTGGCTATGGCTAAGTCAGACCTGAGCTTCTCTTATGGAAGATGTCACTAGAAGCCTCCTGTGGAGCTCATGGACCTATGGCTTTTTTTCTCTGGATGAACCAGCCATGACTGTGTAGAGGTGTCGGTACTATCTGCATCCTTGCTCTGCTCTGTTGTCTTAAACATACTGAAAGTGCAGGATGTCTAATATGTTCCATCAATCAGCTTCATTTTTTCTTTCCCTGTTGTATGCTGCTATTTTTATTTATATTAGGAAAAATGAGATCAATCATGCAGAGTTATTGAGAAAGTACAGTCAGGCAGTTTGGGCAAAACTCGTTTCTAATTTATTGTATTTTGATTTACAATAGCACCAAGTGCCCTGTACGTGCTCTGAGGTTCTTGACAATTGAAGCTGGCAAAGCCATGGATGAGCAAATTCTGAGCATTTGACAAGTCAAGGAATTAATATCTATTTAGCCCACCCTGGGCTGTCCTAACCATCGTCCTAAAATGCAATGCAGAAATCTATTTTTGAGGATGCTAATAGTGCCACTCAATTCACTGGGACTGCCTATTACATATCTGTTTTGGATGTTTGGATTTTGGTACTTCAGAAATGCTTCTCAAATGTGTTGGATATTGCTTTAAGGGTCTTTCCATGGAGATCATTTGATGGATTTAAGGTCAGTGGTGACAGGTTCTCTGTGTAAACAATATCCAAAAAAATCAATTATAAGGAAATTTTTTTTGTTATTTCAAATTATAAAAGTGTGTAGCAAGCACTAGCTAATACCGATTGCATTTTTTAGATGTAAACTGGATAAAGGACCACAGATATTGCTGGAGGAATCTTAAAGTGTATGTATATATGAGATTTTCAAGAGAAGACTTATTCCTGAAAATAGTCATCATGTTACCAAGAAATGAGAGAACATTTCATTAAAATATTTCTTGGCCTCAACAGAGCTTTACAGGGCTAAATGCTATAGCACAAGCTATGCTTTTTCAGCTGTTTGTTGGGCTCCATTATGTACCTATAATTGAAATGTTCTGTGTTACTCAAAACAAATCTTTAGTAATGAAACAGCCTTGAATTGATGCACATCTCAGCTGGGCTTTCATGTGCAGTGATAGAAATGGCTTTGAATGTGATATTTCAACCATACCTTTCTAGAATATTTTATGTAGGTACTTGCATATTCATTTATTCAATAGTGTGAAGTCACTGAAACAAATTTTAATCCTGAACTTTTGCACCTGCAGTTAGTGCTGTGCCTTAAGATGCCTTCAGTGAATAAAGTATTGATAGCTTCACAATTGTTATTACTTGTAAAAGCTTTTAGTTATGCAAAGTATTATAAAAATAGAAAAAAAAAAAAAGAAAAATATGGTTGCTATTATGCAGTGAAAAGTATTTCTAAAGAACTTTCTGAAGACTGGAAAAAATGTTTTCTAAAACAAGATTGTGACTTAGAATATCATTCACACAAAAAGATTTTAGCTACCAAAAAAGATTTCATGCTTAGAGGTGAATGAATATAGTCTTCACTATGCCAAAACTAGTTACCACCTTTACAGCAACATTTCTGAAAAAAGCTATTTAAAGGACCACTGCAATGAAGAATGACTGGCAGCATGGATGAGTGCAGGAGGAACCTCATTAAATTTCTTACACAAGAAAGAAATTGGAAAGATAAAGCTCAGAGGGCAAGAGTCAACCAATGTAACAATGCAGTTCTTATACAGTCTGCTTTTCACCTATAACAACCACTGCAGCTGAAATGCAAGCTCCATGTGCAGTGGAGAAATGTGAAGTATGTTAGTAAAATGCCTCACCCTCAAAGAATTACTTTTTGAGTTGAACATAAGACAAGGATGTTGTAGTGTGGATCAAGACCTACACAAGCATTTCAGAAAACCATTAAGTATCATTTGAAAAATAATCAGAATTCAGTTCTGAAGATTTGGGCATTTTCTTGAAAAATATGCTTGATTCTTCCATGGATATCACGTAGTAAGGCAGAAGGTTTGGGCAGTTGAGTGATGGTGACCAGCAGTTGCTGGGGCTGTAGGCTAGCCAAGATCTCCATCTTAATACATGTTTATGTTTACTGTATCCTGCCAATGTAACAAGGATTTTGTATATGAACTGCGTTTCACCTATAGTGTAGCAGCCCTTCCCCTCAGTAGGACAACGGAGTCCTGTGCCCTACCCTCTCTGTGACAGTTTTATTTTAATGCTTCTTTCCCCACCAACAGGCAGCACCTGCAAGGCTTGGTATTAGCATGTTTGTGCAGAGCAGTTTGTGCTCCAGGGAAGGAGGGCAGTATAGTCTTGAGCTTGTCATAAACTGTGAGAACAATGTGACAGCTGAGCAGGTCCATGCATTTACAGTTTTGTTGAAAGTACACAAGCAGAGATATCTCTGAATTAAGAATGTGCCAAATTCAAGAAGTTTAAGTGTGCCAGGAAAAAGACACAATGCTTGTGCAGGAAAGAATGAGTTAATGTATTATATCATGTCAGCAGGACCAAGATGAGCAATGATCTCAACTTAGCTGCTGTTTCTTTGGAAATAGCAATGAACTAAACAGTAATGCAACAGTCCTTATACTCCCAGACCCTTGGAAAACATGTATGCTCCTGAATTCAGCTAGTGTGAGAATACATCTAGTCATTAAGACTTCTGTTGATATGGTTCTAACAAAATAAAATAAGGAAGGTTGAAAGTCTAAGCTAAGAAAAGCTGTCAAATTTGTATCAGGAAAAAAAAATTAACCACTGCTATCAGGTCTGGTCTTGATCTGTGCCTTGATCTTTTTCATAAGCCATAAAGTTTATTATATTCCTCTTTAAAAACTGCTCTCTAAAAGAGCATTAAAATTATTTAACTTCAATACATGCATTACATTCTCAATTCATAGACTTATCTTCCACTACCTTCAGTTATTAAGACATTTAGTTAAATAGTTTCTCATACATGGGTAGAGAAGTGGTAACTATATGCCAGGGATGACTTAGAGAAGCAATTGAATGTTCTGAACCCCTCCATTTATAGTGCAATCCTTTTCATTAGTCTGGAGTCTGTAATAGTTTGCTTAGTACTGAAGCTACTCCAAAATCAGTAAGTAATGTTTCTAGAAGTTAAATATATTTAAAAAAAAAATCAATGGATGGTTAGCCATTTAAAGGGTCAGGATTTTCTTCAGGGTCTTTTTTTGATGGTATAACCATGGTTATGTTTGTATCTCATTGTAGGTTATTCAAGATCTTTCTAAATCAAAGTTTGGGAGGCTCATGGGTGCTATTGATTTTTGGCGCCTCTCAGGCAGAGAGTGCTTATACTCTTGCTCTTAATGCAGTGGAGTTTAGAGGTGCCATTCTGTAACAGCCCTTGGTGTTTTACATTTCCAAATTTGCAATTAATATCTTACTCAATTGGGATAGTGGCATCTGCCTTCTTTCAAAGCCTCTTTCAAGAGTTTGGAGAAGATGAGAACCAAGCATTGAGGAGGTAGATAACTTGCTTCCCAAGAAAAATATGGATCAGTTTTTAGCAGTGGCTTTGTGGATATTGTTTTTAAGACTAAAAATTATGAAAATGTGCATTCAAAGTACCCTAATATTACACTAATCACTGCTTTAAGTTGCACCTTCTAGCAGTAAACAAGAGAAGCACTGCTATTAAAATTAACCTCTTCAGCAAAATTACACTAATCTACACTTTAACACAGCCACTGTCCAAAAGAGAAAGTCACAGCTGAGAAGTACATGAGTTTTAAAGTAGATTTTCTGTAACATGTATTCTATTCAAAATTTTTTGGAAATGCAACCTTTCTTCCTACTCCTCTCATCAAACCAAGCAGAAGCCTTGCCATTCACATATCTTCTCATGAGATTCAGGTAATAAAGTGCTAGTAATGCAATAGCTGAGGCTAGAGCACAGAACTGATGGAATATATGAAGTTTCATTGCTATCCCAGTTCTTTATTCATATCTAGAGTACAAGCAAAACACTTTTGACCTTTTTGACTTTTTGTATGATTACTCTGTTTCCTCCTAGTTCAAGGGAAAACCTGATATATAATTCAGAATTTTCATGTTCAATACTTGATTTGCAAGTCAAGATATAAGGCTAATATGGATTGGCAAGCTTCCTGGGTATTATTTTTGATAAACTAAGCAAAGCTACATTCTAAAGATAATGTGGATGAGCTTTAATAGGAAGAGGTCAAGTCTCTGCCATAGTTTTTAATATTCCTTCCTGAGGCTGGCTAGTGGTGCCTCTGGAACTGAGATAACATCTGTGGTATCTGTATTTGGAATTACACTTTCAGCAGTTCACACTTCTGGTAGAATGCTCAGAACAAGATACATCTGAAGCTCACTGCATATGCTCTCAGAGGAAAGCTGAATGATGATTGCAGGTGTTTTTTTAGCTAAGGAATCTTATGGCAAGGAAACTTCTCACCCATGTTACATGCTGCTGACATCCTGTTATACAAAACACACTCTGCAAATTGCCAAGAAACCTGCCACTAAGGTTGCAGTTTGAAACTTCATATTTAAATGTAATTGTTTAACTTCTTCTTCTCTCGCCCCTCTGTGAGGGGAGCCAATAAGGCTATGAGTGTAAAACTGAGCTCAAAAGCTTCAGCCTTACACAACAGGTGTTCCTCCATTCTTGCTGTTGTGGAAGTGAGCTCCAATGTAGAAGGATTCGTCAGCAGAAGAGCTTGCAGGTCCTTTAGTGGAGGAATACTTGGAGGGTTCAAGGAGTAGGACCACCATGAATCTCTACTCTTGTACTGATCTCCTGGGGCCTGGCCAGATCCTGGGCGATGCCATGGGCAGCCAGAAGCAATGGCTGTTGACTCAGGCAGTTTCCCGGTGCTATGAGTGGGAGCCTATGTAATTTCTCTCCTTTGAGAGTTAAGGTGCTTTAAAGGCTGTGTAGTTCCTCCTCTCCTGGCACTGAGGGCTGTGCTGTGTCCTGAAGGGCGGGATGTCAGCCTGGGCTGGGCAGGGTGGCATGGTCGTGCAGTGCTGAGCTCTGCAGTGAAGCTTGTCTGCAGTATTAATACTGATCGGGCTACCTGCAAGCTTCCACTTGGCCTTGAAACTCAGCAGTAGCGAGCAGGCCTGTAGGTTCTCCCTGTAAAGTTGAAGGGATAGCTCCATGTTTAAGTTTAATATTGTGTTTGTAGGCTGTTATGTAAGTGCTGTTGAGTGTTTTGTATTAATGTTTTAATGCCAAGCTTTTGTGAAAACTGATATCCTCCCTGGGGCTCTTCTGTTAACTTGTCACGCTTAGACATATTCACAGGGAAACTGTGTTTTCTGAGTGTTCAATAAGACTCCAATGAAAAAAATGAGCATAAATTCTTCCGAGAGGTACTGTGATGCCTAGGGACAAGGTTCAAATGTAGGTTTTCTGGCAAATGCCCTTAGCAGTGGGCTGGGGCATATCTGCTCTCACTTCAGAGATGCCACCGATAAAAGTTAATTCCATGAATTTCCAGGTCTTAAAGATTTTTTCTAAGTAATCATACTATCAGTAGAACAGAACCCAGGAGAAAGTATTCACTGTCAAAGATTTGGGTGACTTATTTTTAACCTCCTAAAAACATGAAGTTGCCTAAGACATACACCAGGGCACTATAACATGGCATTGATCTGAGGGGAGTAGACATTGATAACGAAGGTGCTGCATAGAATTTCTTCTTCGAAGGGACTTGAATGAATATTCATTTTAACCCTAGTTATACTCTGTAGTTGAGTCCTTTCATACTCTGGCTACAAGATTTATGCGGTTTCTGCTGTATTTGTGATACAGCAAGAAGATAGGTGATGCTGAGTGTGTTTGTGTAAACTGAATATGTAAAGTCATGCTTTAAAGACAACCAAGACTGTTTATTTGGGCCATATGTTGTGTTATATACAGTAAACTCAAAAACATGCTTCAAATAGTGTAGTTGAAATTTTGCATGTCTCATGTTATCCATTATGTTAATATTTCTCATGTATCCTGTGTTAGATTTATTTTTTATCCAGTGTTAGATTAACATAAGTAATCATACTTCATCCTGCTAGAGTATGAGCTCTGGCAAAATTTTGAACCTACAATGGAATGCTCTTATGTAAACATTTCTTTATAGCACAAAAGCATGGCAATATTAAGTGGAAAAATAACATCTAAGATAGTCAAGCCTACACATTCAGTAATATATTCTGCTAGTAGGAGAAATTAGTTGAGTTAAGATTTGCTTTTGAGAAGCAACGAAGGCTTTAAACACAACCTGAGTTGTATTTAAGATCTTTTTTTGTTATCTCTGAATTACCTTACTCAACCTTTTCCCAGTATTTGTGAAGTGTCATGAAATTTTATATAAACTACCCATCTCTAAAATCCCCCATGTTAAAAAGCAGGGGTGCCTCAAACTGCTTTCTAGCTCTTGGTATCTTGTGTCCATACATTTTCTTTTTTTTCTAGGGGTGGTGGCAGGGTAGATTCACTGAGGTTCAAGATTTGACTTTTAGGGTTGTAATAGAAATTTTGCTCTTCAGAAAAGAGAGGACTCAAAGATGGTTGGCTACCTACTTTGTTGCTCTTTCCCCCTCAAATCTGAGCACTGAAAAGCTTTTTTTGATGTACAAGAAAATGTGAAGGTTAGAAATGCTTTCAGATTGGGCCTATTAAGGTATCAGGCTAACAATATTCAAAATAAAAGAAGTGTTCTTGTAGATCCTAGTGTCATTGGTCTAATCACATAATTAAAGATGCCGAAATGCATATGTATTTTCAGGATGAGATGCAAATGATATAATAAACGGATAGGTTAAAAATGGGCTGTCTATAATTAAAACAAAGCACGAGTCTTTAAGTACTTCCCAATTTTAGTCAATGGCCAGGTAGAAGTGTTCAATTTGGAAATGAAATGCTTATTGCTTCATTCTGTGATTATAGAGTATGATAATTAAAGGTTGATGAATGATTTATTAGTTCTCTTAAAATATATGCCATCATTTTTAGCTTAGCTTCTAGTCCTGTTCATTTGCTGAGCTAACTATAGACCTGAAGGCTTGGGGGGGTTGCCAAAGATTGCATTGCCTGTATCTATTCCATTTAAAAAAAAAAACAAAAAAAAAAAGATAAATCAGCTGGTATTTTAAAAGGTAGCTCTCATTAAGCTTCTATTCTTTTCTCTTTTTCTCATTCCTATTCTGTGCTTAGCACCTATGAGTACTGAAGCAGAAGACACCTACTGTGTCTCAATGTTTTTCAGCTGCTTCTGTTGTAACTCTAGCTGTGCTGGCTGTGACACAGTGGCAAGGCCTGAGGAAGGTGCCCTGTTCTGGGCTCTGTTTCTGGTGGGCTGAATTGCACTGGTTTATCTGAATCCATCTGGGAGTTGCCTGTCCTTGGTGCTTCTGGTGGCTGCTCACTGAACTGGTTGGGCTGGAGCTGGCAGCGGGCATGGATGCTAAGCCTTGATTATGGCTATAGCATACTCCTTTGCAGCCTTGGGCCTGAAGTATACTGTTTATTTAAAGAATGAATAGTGGATTTGGCTCAGAGGAACTGACACTTGAGGAATTTGCTGAAGTGTTAAGAAGAGTCAACCAGAATGTTCTCTTTGCTTGTCTCTGGTTTCAGTGTGTGTGTGTATATATATACATATAGATATATATAACGTGTGTGTGTATGAAGTGGTCTGATCCTCCGTGTTATCCGAGACAAATAGCAAATATAAAATTCACAGGGACTGTGCAAAGGATTTAAAACATTTCGAATGGTAGCCAAGATCTAACAAAGTATATAATCCATACTATATGACAAAGAGAAAGTTATTTCTTCTGAAATCAAATTTTAGTAGCTTAAATCCGATTTTGTCATTAAATTAAATTGGATTCTGTTTTATCACAACTGTGCATAGAGGAAATGATTTTCAGAATGGTCCTGGTCAAGATAAGTGCTTTGAAGCTGATGAACTTGCAGCACGGCAGGGTGTGTATATATAAATATTTGTGTGTCCATGTATAAAGTATATGTATCGACCATTTTGTCTTTGATTAATTCAAAGCAAATTGATACATATCTGATGTGTAGCCATGAATATGGACTAATAAAAATAGTATTCAATTCTTATTTTTAGTATTAATGAATGTCTACTGGACATATTTTTTTTCTCTCTAATCACAAGAATATCTTGCCTGGGGAACCTTTGGGACTACTTGTAAATATGCTCCTCAGTGCAAGGAAGGAGATCCAAAATAATTACCTTTGATACATATGCAAAGGCCTCTGCCGCTGCCCACTGTATCCAGGACGCATTTGAGCTGTGGAGGTGCTGGCTGTGACACTGGCATTTTGCAAAGTGTAGGGACAGGGCAGTTACTGCAGCCTATGATGGGACCTTCCCTCCACTGCAAGGTGGTGGGGCTGGGTCAGAACTTGCAGGGATTAACAGAATGTATCTAAAAATGTCCTGATTTTGGGTGCTGTCCAGAGCACAAGAAAACAGGGCAATCTTTGGCTGAGAATGACTTTATTTTAAGTGTGTCTTAGGGAGGAGGCAAAGGCACTTAACAGAGGAACTTGCGTGGCGTGCCCTTGCTGGAAATGTTTGCGCCCTTTTGCAGAAGGATGCTGTGCATGCTAATTCTGGTGCAGTGTGCGGCGGCTGGAGCAGGGAAAGCGAGAGGAGTAAAGACCTTGTCGGGAGGTTATCCTCCTTCGGGAACACATCCTTTGAAAATACCTGCCATTTCATGCAGCCAGATATGTTCTGAAAGCAAAAGATTTTCTCTTCAGAAGTCTCTCCATAAGCCCCAGGGAAAAGTTATTTCTAGCAGGGATGATTAAGCAGTATCCAGAGAGGGATGAACTTCATCAAAGACAGGGAAATCAATCCCACCTTCAGTTTGGTGGTGGCATTTTAACAAAGGGCTTGTGGGGGCCCTGGGATAGCCCTCTGGCATGAGATGATGTGTGATGCTTGGAGGAGCTGGACAGGAGGGTGCAGAGGTGCTTTTTAGCTAACGCCTACTCATGCTGGTACAGGGAAATTCTGCTTCTCCTGGCTGCTGGTAGGGAGGTATTGAAATTCACTTGACAGTCTGAGCACATGAGCTCTTTTTGAAAGAGGTTTACTGCTAAAGGTTATGCTGTGCTTTACAGTAAGTCATAGATCTGTTAGGTGTTAAAGAGTTTGGGCTGGTAAAACTACAAGTAAATCCTGCCTGAACATGGTCTGCTAGAAAACGTGAACCGGATCCTTTGAGATGCTACCGTAGTCCTATTGCACCTATTCTCACAAAAAAACATGCTATAGCTCCTTCATGTCTATGCTATGTACCAAATATTTCACATATCTGTTACTTTTATTGTAGAATCTGAGCAAGGGCTGTGTTCTTCAGTCTTAGTTCTCCAAAGTTTCTGCAGAGAAAGAACAGAGGAAGCCATGAATGACACTATGGCAAGCGGCTTGTTGCAGATATCTACTGCTTTCAGATAGAAACTGTTTTGGCAAGCAAGAATGTCATGTTTGTACATAGTACATTTCTGATAATTCACTTTGTTCATTTTGGATAGGTATTAATCCTGTACATTAAGAGTGAAGGATGAAATATGCCTTGTAGCTCTGTAGGAGTTGGGGGTAGAACTGAACTGCTCAATCTCACTTAAAAATTATAAGTGGAAATAGCTTGTCACTTTCAATTACTCTCCTGAAAGCAAAGTTTTGTAATCAAAGCTCATTTGAGTTTTATTTGAGATGCAAGTTTTGAGGAAGAGCACTTATGCTTGCTTTGGAAGGATATTAGAGTTAACAAGGATGATGGAATTTTGAATTGGAGAATTAGTCACCCCAACAATAAAACTTCTACTGAAAATGGAAATGTTAATTATTAATCACATTCAGATACTGTCTCATGGAGCTTGAGTTTTCCTTTATTTGATTATATATATTTTTGACTGATTAACCAGTTTTTATCCTTAGTCAGATACCTGCTGACTGAAGTGAATTTATCAAGTGCAAGATAGCTCGGTTTGACAAGGCACTTTACAGAGCAGAGAAGTAGCAGGAAATGGTGTGCTGAGAGGTTTGCAATCCAACTTAAAGGATTCTGTCTTGAAAATTGAAAATTTCCAGGCAGTCATTCAGATTTGCTTCAGAGGAATTGAAGGTAGGAAAGGAAGAACTTCCTGCACTTCATGTGAAGTCCTTATTTTTCTGTTTGATAACATTGTTCTCCCCAGGAAGCAATATGTTTCTTCCAGCCAAAAAAGACAACACTGATTTCCCTCCTAACTGAAGTAAACATTAGAAGGGGCTATGTAAAGATCAGGCGAACTGCCTCTGGGTAACTGAGCTAGTGAAGAATGAGTGTTGATGGAAACAGTCCCCTTTTTTCTTCTCTCGAACTGCTGTGGTTCTTGTTATGAGCCTGGCTGGCAACTGAACAGTAGGAACTGCAAAATACTGAAAATATTAGTCTCTGAAATGATCTTAAATCTTAGTATCTGAAAATGTATGTTCATAATCTTCGGGTTGGTGCTTGGGAGTTTTGGAGAAGCCTTGGTAAAAACTTCATAGACCCAGTGTGGCAGATGAGACCTACATACTTTTTTCCTTTTTAAGCTTTCATTTATAATTTAATCTAGATCTGAGAAGGAGATATTTCTTGCACTCTGATGTGAATTCAACTCAGTGGTGAAGAAGGGTGACCCAAAATGAGGGCTAATGATTCTGTTTTTGGAAGCAAACCTCCCTCCATTTTCCATTGTATTTGTGAAATTCTGTGTTAGTATTAGGATTGTTGACTTCTAAGAATCAAGTGGTTAGGCCACTGCTGCAAAGGTCCAGCTGTTAAAAGGTCTGAAAGGTTTAGCTCATCATTCTCATGACTACAAGAACTGTCACTCTTGGTTGCCTTAAATATGTTCTAAACTCTGAAAGCTGGTGTAAGGTCAAATCACTGTCCCAAAACTTCCTTATGGGTTTGGAAATCTTGGAAAGGATTTTGATTAGATAGTTATAAGATACAGTTCTTTTGAACCTGGGGAATATATTTAGCCTCCTTACCTGGACATAGGATTTTGGCTTTTATTGTGCTATGAGATTGTAAGGTCAGTTAAAATTGATAAAACTTACTTTAAAAAAAAGGTTGACATGAGACATGAAAATACCACAATTTTGAGTGGTACCACCATAACAAGCAATAATGGTCAGTACTAAAAACATTAAAGAAATGACTCCTGCTGTAATTCTCTTATACTGTCTGTTCTGTATTTATTACATGTGGTGGCCCAGAGTGGCACAGCAAGAAGCAGATTTCTTACTGCAGCAGACTTTCATTTACTTTGAATGTTAAATTATTTCCAAATAAACAACTGAAATGACTGAAGTGAATGTAGTCTGCTGAAGAGTTTTGCACTAATGATTTCTACAAAGGGAATTTGGCCATGCTAAAAAGTATGTAAACAGAAAGAAGCAATTCTAAAGCCCTCTGTAAATTGAAGCCTTTCTATCTCAGAAATTCATACGTGTTTGCTTTAGAAAAGCTGTTTCTCTACAGTGGAATGCTCACAGCAATTTCAAAAGTAAAGCAATTAGGTTTTACTCAGGGTTTCTAAGGCTGTTGGGAGGGGGGAAAAAAGCAAGACATACCAAAGTAATGCTCTGTGTGCATAGGGGAAGGATGAGGGTTCTTCATAGCAAAAGGTTAACTGTAGTTTTCAAATTTCTCATCGAACCCTTGGGCTGTAACCTTAATCATAAACATAGAATTTGCTCTTTGATAAATGATCTACTTAGTTTTTTTATCCTAATCCTTAGTAATAATTATTAATTACTGAGAGATGAAAAATGAATAAATATTTAAGTATAAGTTCTCTTGCTGAACCCTTTGTGTGAAGGTAGGGATTTTTTTTCTTTCCTTTTCTTTTGTTTCTATTGTATGACCATGCATGCAACTTATTTTCATCATTTTTGTTTTCCATTTCTAAAACTGATGAGGTTAAAACTCTGGTTGTATCATATCCCAAATACTAGTAAAAATGATGAAGCCATGGCTTAAGCTTGATGACCAAAATCATCTTCACAGTTTTTTTCTAATTGTCTTAAATAAGCCAAGTCCTGCCTTGGCAAGAGACAAATATTCTTTTGTAAAGAAAATATCAATCTTGTTTACTCTTCAGTGCAGGGAACGTGTGTCAAGTGGAAGGTGACTCCCTGGTTTTATCACTCTAGAGGACCGTGTTCCTCCCTTTTTTTTGGTTGACCTGCTAGAGGATCTGCTAGTGTTGAGTCCTACTCTGGCTGAGTCTGAAGCATGCTGAACCTGGAAGGTGCAAAAAGGTGACAGCAAGGCTTCAGGGAAGCCCTGTGCTCACTCTGCAGAGTAACAAGCTACAGCCTGTTCATATATGAAGGGCTGAAGCTACTAATGGAAGAGGTAATTCTTGATGCACAAAGAAGCCTCCACTAATACTGGAAATACACAGCAGGAAGAAAAACAGAATGTCAATACTCACCGTTTAAAAAGATATTGCTACAGTCATCCTGGGTCTCTTTTCTAACTGCCTGTATATGCTGTGGCTTGAGATACGCACAGGGCTAAGACTGCTGACTGAATGACTGGGACACATCTCATCCAGTTCTAGCTCCCTACAAAATAGGAATAAGTATCCTGCTAAATCAAGTCAGATGCTGAGGAAAGAAAGTGAGATTTTCTTACTGCTCAGACATGATGGAAGTAGAAATAGAATTTCTAAAAAATCAAAAGCTGATGCCCAAGGCAAGCTTTTATTAACATTTTGTCTCTTAGTTCGCTTCAGTGAGTAAATTCATTTCTAATGGTTTGTTAAGTGACTTGAAAACATTACTTTTCCCCCACTCCCAAAAAAGCTACCTGTACAAAAAGAATACAAAGCCTTTTTCTTCCTTGGTGCTCAGGCTTTTCAAAATGCCTACCTCTTGTAGCAGACACAAGATTAAATTAGTACACAGTGCTGCTTCTAAACTCTAGTGACTTACAGCAGTTCAGCATGGGAGCATCTAAATTCTGAATTTGTTTCCATTGTAGGCTACTTACCATAATTGAAATCTAGATTAGCCTTCTCACAACAAATGTCAATTTTCTGCTGATACACCTTTTTTTATCTTGAGAGTCAAAAAGGTCCCAAATGTTATGCTTACTGCTTCTTTTAATATAAGTTATTACATAATGCATTTGCCTCCATTTCTGTGGTGTCCTTGAAAGGATTTTTTATTTGATTGTTTATACAAAACAGAAAAGTACAATTCTTTGACAATGGAAATCTGACTAATCAGAATGACATTTGCAGAAGTAACTGCTGATTACAGAAGGGCATGCAGAGATGATGCTCAAACTCTGCAATTATACAATAATATAGACAACAAAGTGTAGAATGAGCTTGTGGGAAATCTCAAATACTCCAGCTTGTATAGTTTTTCTGAAGGTGTGCATAGACTTGATTTTCTCCCTCCCTAATTTGCCTTAAAAAGATCATCTGTGTATCCTAGTTTCTCATGTCAGTTTTTTGGTTGATCCCTCTGGATGTGAATGGAACTGGAGATTCATGGTGATTGAAGCTGGCTGGAAATAGCTTTTCACTAAGCAGAACAATAATGTAGCAATAAGGAAAAATAACCACAGGTGTAGTAGTTATGAAATTCATCCTTATGAGTGATAACTTTTCTCCTGCTTTAAGCAAAAACAGTGAAGGGCTAATGTTACTGTATACCATGCCAAACTTCCCAGAGCATACAAAAATTTCATCTTGGAATCCTTCTTCCTGGATTAAGGATGGTCAAATTTGAAGCCCTAGGCCATGGTTATAGATATGGCCACAAACTACCAGGTACCTATTTTCTCAGTCCAGGCTGAATTGCGAAAACCTTTAAGAGAGCAATAATCTTTGTACATTAGCATTAACCTCATGAGGTTTTTGGAGCAGGAGGAGAGCTCCTGCTGAGCATGCAACCATAGCTTAGATGTGTAGAGGAGCTCAAGCACTGAAACCTAGCTTGAACTAGACTGAAACACTAGATATTTGTTGCAGTTTGAAAGCCGTGGTGGTGGGAGGGAAGTCTCAAATACAGTTAGCTATATGCCCAACTATGGCAGTATCAGATTCATGAGCATTCTGTTGACTGTAGGCCCGATCACCTCCCCAGACAAGTAGTCGAGTTCCCGAAGAGCATGATTTATTCAAATGCAACATTTACAAAGCAGGTTTTGAATGTCAGTACAGGAAATTCTCTACTACAGCATGTATTTTAGCTAGCTCTCATGTACAAATGTGCAATCATCATTCATTCCAGAAAATGGGAGAGGGCTCTCAGTGTTGAATCTCTCAGGCAGTGTCCCAGCTTGAGGGGAGGAAAGGGGTTCAGCCTGTCAGCTGACCCAGGAGTTATGATGGAATCTTTCCTCCTCCCTCCTGCGTCTCCTCAGGCAGCGCCCCAACACAAGGCGGGGAAGGGGGTTCAGCCTGTTGACTGACCTAGGAGTTGCGATGGATTTTACCTTCCCCTTTTTTTCCCCCCGCTTAGTTCACCTTCTATACTTTTCTTTACTTTCAGGTGGAGCTTGAGTGACTGTAATATTTAATCTTGTTATTGATTGGTGAAAAAGTTGCTCGCTTTCCTTCAAGGGTGCGGTCAATCAAATCCAGAGCGCATGCTCAGTGGAGTGGTGGTACCTCGGAGCTGGGTACCTGTTGGGATGGAGGTGTGTGCTGACATTATAATGAGCTTATAATGAGCAAAGTTCAAGGAAGTTCATATCAAATGAGTGATTTGCCACCCTTGCTGGCTCAGCACCGGACGTGTTGTTATATATCTCCCATTGGGCAGCTACTGTGTGGCTTATCAGCAGCCCAGCACAAGGAGGACAACAGAGTTTGGCCGCGGTGTCTTCACTCTGCTCCACCCTCTGTTACTCCTCTTTGCAGCTGCAAGGAGGGTGGATTGTGTTGCCTAGGGAACTGTGGAGGAGCAGAGTTGTTGCTACCAACCATTCTGGAAGTGGCAATGGTGTCTCAGCCCAAGCAAGCTCCTGGAATGCCAAAACTTGTTAGGCCTTAGTCTTTCTCCAAGTTGCCCCTTTCAAGCAATTCTTCCACAATTGTGTTCTGACCATATATGCTTCTACATGGCTAGCTATACCATCATAGCAAAATTCCATGCTCACTTTTGTATAAATACTGGCAAATAATGGGCAGTTAAACCCTTCACGAGAGGACCTGGGAAAGATAATCAGTATAAAATATTTCATTATTATGGACTAGGAGGGAGAGTTAAAAATTGGGAAGCTGAGTATACTATTTCTAGCTCAGCTGTTTAAAAGCTCATTTTGTCTAGTCATGGCTGGAGTTATCCATTTGTACAGGGGATTTAAAATTAACCTTAACTTCACCAAGGTATTAGCAGGTTTTACATGTGATGATTTTTTGCTTTCCCTTTCGCAAAGGATATGCTAATTTCTATTTTCTGCCCATAAAATATTAAGGTTTCATTGAAGAGTAATACAGAAGAGTATGGAACTCTCTTGACGCAGCTGTCAATTTTCAGCACATTCAAGTTAAGGGTTTGAGGTGTTTTACAGCAAGGATTTTAAAGTTTGATATTCTAAAAATCTGTCTAGCATCAATTACAACAAAAACTCTCTGAATAATTTGCGTAGCAACTGTTGTTAAGAAAAAACTGCAGTCTCCACCAAAATTCTGATAAATTCAAATCCTATCAGCATTTCCAGCAGCTGGAGAAGACTAAATATATGTAGTTCAAATGGCTGGCTTCCTCCAGTTGTGGTATTTTTAGCTGTTTCAAAGAAAAATACTGATTCAGAACACACAAATATTCCTTCTATATTTAAAGGAGGGGCAGGGGGGAATTCATCACATCAAGGCAACAGAATATCTTGGTTTCAGACTGGTCTGATGTGGCCGTGGATGTAATTCATGTCTGGAATCAGATGCACCTGCTCAAGGAAGGCAGCTGTGCTAGTGAAGCTCCTCCTTGCCCAGGTTCAGCCTCTCATAGATGGGGTGACACAAGTGCTCTAAGGGCTCTGAATCCAGAAAGTTTCCCAAGTTTCCAAAGCTCTGTGGTATGAAGTGATTCCAAGTCCCTAACTGGCAGCACTCTGAAAATAAGGGTGTTCATATTGTATTCTCAAAAACTCCTGCCCAGAAGGCTTCTGCTGCTAAAGGAAGGATGTATTAATTCCTCTGACACCAGGTACAGCCATGGTTGTCTCAGAAAACCACCAACATAGAAAAATATCTGGTAGCTTTTTCTTACAGAAAATATTGATTGCTCTTTCTAAATATTTGATATTTCTGTTTGAAATTTTCCTGTTTCCTAAACAGCAATTTTTTTTTAAGATGTATTGAACTTGAAATAAGGCTTGCCTTGGAAGTTTACTTTGATTAAAATATATGCGTGTGTGTTTAGCTGGGTCCAGCAGAGAGCAGGAAGTGGTGCATCTCTGCACTCCTGGAGGGCTGGCATCAGGTCTGGGGAAAGGCATTAGGTTTCTCCTGATTTGTGTGCCTGGCTTTTTTCTGGATAAAAAGCCCCTACTCAGTGAGGGCAGACAGCTGATATCTTGAAGTAATGGCACTGCTGGGGTATTTCATGGGCATCAAGTTGGATGTGTAACTGAGTTCCTAATGGCAGCAATTGACTCCCTTAATGTGCTGCCTGTCTGGATGAGGGGTTTGCGGGATTCTCTCAAAACTACCACTCTGCCCGAGCGTGGGGCTGGGCTCTCTATTCCCCTGGTTCGAGGGCAAGGAGTGACCCAGCTGCGTCTGCCTGTGCTCATCTCAGCTCTGTAATATTCCCACAGGAATATTTGTATTAATAGTAGTACAGGAACATATTGGAGAGAATATAAGCAAGAGAATAAGTAGAAAAATAGGAGTGTTATGGCCAGGAGTCAACATCTGTCAAAATAAGGGTTACCCAGATCTTTGCATGCGATTGTCTCCTGTCTGCTCTTGCATTCCCCTGGAGAAGTGGTTTTTGCCAGCACATTGGGCACCACGGTGGCTGATGCTCAATGTGCCTGGGGTTTGTGGTCACCTGTCACTGTCCGTGTGCTTCAGCACTGATCCAGACATCTCCTGACCTCAGAATGGAGAGGAGGCAGGGCTGGAGAGGAGGCTAAACCGCAACTTTGGATGTCTTTTTACCTCCCAGCTGTCTTGGAGGGCAATACCCTATCATCTGTCTCTTATAAGCATGAAAGGATGCACAGAAGACTTTTTTTAGGCTGTTAGATGAAAATTATTTAAATGATTTCTTGGCTTCTCACTAATGAATATAATAATATTTAGCTTTTCATAAAGCTGAGAATAGAGGCAGTTTTATCCTGAACAAGATGCATTCTTAGAGCACAGGAACAGTGGCTGTTACTCTAGAATGTAATATATTAAGAGTGCTGACAGTTATAATATGTGGTGTGAAAGGAAATTTTCCTTTCTCTTAAGGATTCTTTTACATTGCACCCATCTGGAAAATTTGGGGAAGTAGAAATATAGCTAATAACCTATCAAGATCTCAGCATCATATTTCCTGGGTATTCAGAATGCTGGTGTTTTCTAAAAGGGTCATTTTAATATTTTGCAATGCCAACATGGTTGTAATGTCATGCAAATTAGCTTAGATTGGAGTGGTCTCATTCACATGTTGGTTATGCTCCATTTTCATGGGTGCTGATGACATCAAAGTGTTTAGTTAACCTAACATTTTATTGCAACAAAATGGTGCAGTAAAATGATAAATGTGCAATATATCCCGTAATCACATTGCTTCCTGGCACAAGAAAAATGTTTATGAATTTGCTCTTGAAAATTAATGGTAAACTGTCATTAGCTTGATAGTTCACTTGAAGTTGTTTCAACATTAGATATTATAATGAGGTGTCTTTCTGAATTGGTACAATGGAATATTGCTGTAATATTGAGCAATAAACTAGAAAATGTCTTTAATGGAACAGTTTTCCTTTTTGTCTAAGATTCAAGGGAAAAAACATCAAATAAGTTCAGGTCTTACTAAATGACAGTGACTTTGAGGAACAGGATAATAGTAACTGTTGCTGAGGGTTCTTTAGAAAAGTTAGAACATTTAGAAATGTGTTGTGATTTCTCAAAATCACTTGTTGACTAGGACACATGAATCTCACTGCAACTTCAGAGAGTAGTAGAAAGGGAAATTAAATGTAATAGATGCCAATGAAGCTCTGCAAATCAGTGCAGGTTTCCCACAAATTATGGAGAAAAATGCACAATGAACACGGGATGATGATACTTCTATGCTTAAAAAAAAAAAAAAACACTTCTGGAGAAAATTCTTTTGAAATTTTAAAACATTTGCATAATTTGTGCAAAGTTGCCCTGGTTCTACCTTAGCTCTGTTTATTAAGCAACATATTTGGTCAGGAAATCTCTGCAGTGCAGTGTATACCTTGCAGCAAGTCTGACCAGTCCTGGCCTCTCAGCTGCTTTTTATTGGCTTCACTTTGTCCTTTTCATCTGCAAATCCCGTTCCCTTCTATCTATGTTCCTTCCAGAAGTGTAAGTAGGATCAGGATTGCTGGGTGACTTGTGTTGCCCTTAGGAGGCAAGAAATTCCTGACAGTGAACTTGCGTGGAGCACACCCCGTCACATGCATGTGTGATGCACTTAGCACCTGCAGGGAGGTTTCTGTAGCAGTGAGTGTCAGGGAAACAGTCAGCAGATGTGAAAGCAGCTGACGGAGCAATATTTTATAAAGAGCAGGGTTGTGCATGCAGTAATGGGGTTAATGAAGGTGCGGAGGTCAGGGCGGCATGGTGCTGGGGTCAGGGCACTGCCTTGAACCAACATGAGTGGGTGAGCAGGACAGAGGCCTCAGGATAACATGAATAGTTTGTTGTCTATGGTTCTTCTTGTCCTTGCAGATAATGTAACTTAATTCACTTTTTCCCCATATATTTCTTTTGTTTGGCTTTTTTTTTTTTTTTTTTTTTTTTTTTTTTTTTTTTTTTTTTTTTTTTTTTTTTTTTTTTTTTTTTTTTGCTCAGTTAGATCCTGAGTGCGGGACAGCCCACCCTTTCCCTAGCTGGGAAGCCCTGGGCGGGAGGCAGCATGTTGGGCTGTTTGCACTGCCAGGAACAGGCTGCCTCATCACTGGGGTTTTATTTTTCAAATTGTAGATGATAATGAACTGTAATTGAGAGTTGCTTTGAGCTCATTAATATGTATGTTGGCAGCCATTTGGTTGCTGGTTTCCTTTGAAGTCACCTTCTCAAGACTTTGGAGGGATGTTTGGTATTCATATGTTTTTCCTCCCTATTTCTACTAAGATTTGTGAGGGCTTTTTTAATTTTTGTCCTTTTTGTTAGAACTCTCTTCTCTTAATATTTCTCTGAGGAAACTTATGATTTTATTCTCTTAAACTTCTGTTCTTAGGAGCTTCTTGTTTTCTATTCACTCTAAATATTATTTTGTTTCAATAACAGTGATCCTAGATGAAAGAATAAGAGGATTGTTTAACCAGTAAGAGGAGGAAAAAAAGATTTCTGATTAAAAGGAAAAATTAAAAGACAGATGAAAATGAATGTGAAACTGTTCTCATTCTATTCAGTCTAATTTTAGCTGGCCTTATAAAGACTTTTTCAAACCTCAAGATTGGAGGAGACATTCCCATATTTAGGAAATCAACAGGACAACCCTGGCTGTTTGTAACGCTGGCTGCACTGCTGCTTGTTTCTTCAAGGGCAAGTTCAGTATTAAGGTCTTAATAGCACTGGCTTTCTGGGTTTGCTCTTTGGAGATGCAGCTCCAGAGAGAGCCGGAAAATCCACTTCGAGAACTTGAGTAGCTTGACGTGAAGATATATTTGCCTGTGGATACTCCCTAATTCACTCAAATGTTCAGTTCTTATGCCATAGTAGTTCCCTTTTTTCACAAATCCTTGTGTTTTCCATATGTTCATTCACTGCCTGTGCTTGTGATCCAGAGCTGCACTCACCAGGGTGCTGGCAGAAAGACCTGCCTTCTTTCCTTCTGTGATTTATTGTCCCAAGCTCCTAGCACAAAGAGTTTCCTATGCTTGACAAGTACCTTTTTGTTTGGAAAGAATTAATCGGCTATTGCTGGACTGTGCTTAATGTGTGTGAAGCAAAATGTCCTCCTGTTGAGGCTTTTAGGACTGCCCGAGGGACCTGTTGGTGCCGGGACAGGGAGTCCCGGTGACGCTGTGTGGTGAGCTGGGCCTGGTGGAGTTTCCCCTCAGTCTGCTGGGTTCTCACCTTCCCGTTTTCTCCTTAGTACAGGAACTTGTTTCAGGTCTGAGAGGCTGCACAGGACTTTTGGCTCTGCGGGTTGGTGGGTTCCCCTCCTGGGGACCCATGTGCTGCTTGGCAGCTCTGCCTTGGACACTTGGCTTGGGGCGGCACCACGCGGCTGCTGCCTGGCCTCAAATGCGGCCTGTGGAAGGATGAGCTGGGGCCTTGATCCCGGTGCTGCGCTGGCTGATGGAGCTGAAGAGCACTTCAGGGCTGCCAGAGGCTCCCAAACCCATGGTGTGTGATGTCTTAGGTGCCTTTAGGGTCCCTACCAGCCAGTGATGCTGTGACAAGTTGGTCACTACTGACTGCTGTGATGTAAATACTGAGTATCATGAAATGTAGCCCTGGACGTGAAATATCCCCTCCACCAATGCAGCTGCTGAGCTTGTACCAAACCACAGAACACCCTCCCACCCCTGGCTGTGGTGTCGGTGAGATTCATGCACAGAGGCCACAGCTCTTGCCACATGTGAACTGCAACCTCATCTGCATGCACATTACCCAAAAGCAATGTCCAGGTGTCCCAGGTTGCTCGTTTTCCAAATGGGAAATAGACTGGAAGCAGCAATTGTGTAATTAAGAAAACCCATGTTTGTGTCTTTGGTTGTTGGGGAACAGCCCATGCCCTGAGTGTGCCCAGGTGGGGAGCAGATGCTTCAGTGCAGACGTGCAGGAGACCCCGGGCCAGCTGGCAGTGGGGGTGGCCTCTGCCTCCCCTGAGCTTGCAGATGTCCCGCCGAGCCCGGCCCGGCTTGGCGCCGGGCGCCACGTGCATCTGCCCTTGCGCAGAGCCGTGCTGGGGAGAGCCCTCCCCACCGTGACAGATGCGAGCGGTTATGTGCACTGTCATTCGTGCGCAAGTCCTGCGGGGGCTGTTTTTCCACCTAAAAACAGGGTAAGGCTTTAGTACGCTGTCTCTGGTGTTGCTGCTGTCTGAGTGCTTCTCTGGAGCCTCCAAACCATCATGATCAGACCTATCTCCTGGGACCAGCAGGCTTGGTGGTGGGATTAAATGCCATGGCCAGACTTAGAGATAGAGGAGGTATGAGAACTACTTAGAGGAAGGAAGGTCATCTGTAATTACTCAGTATTGCAGGAGACTGGGCCTTCTCCCGCTGTGCTTTCAGAAGAGCTGATGCTCTAGGGGAGCAGACAGAAAGGGACAGTTCTCAGGCATTTACAGCATCACATGGTGGGAGCTCCATATCAATGCAGTCATTCCCAGGACTTGTTTCCCTTTTCTAAATGTGAACCCTTGCAATGCTGCTTTTCCTAGATGCTTAGTGTAACATTCAGTTTTCTGCAATTATCCAATCTTCTGCTCTTACAAAAATCACACCACATTGGGTTGTCAGTTGGTTATGAATCAGCCTTTTGTGTGATGTACTTGCAAACCAAGATTTTCCCTGAGAAACCTTGCTAACTGTTTATGGGCCTACGGAACAAAGTGCCAGACAATTTCTCTTTTGTGCCATTGACTGTAAATCAGTATAAAACTCAGTTAGTTTATCAAGTAATGACCATAAAATCTCATGTCCCTGCCAGAAATACTGGAAAAGGAGTGTTGCTCCTAAAAACAGAAGTAAAACTTATATTTAACTTCTATTGTAAACTTTGTGGAACAATTCATGGTAGATGGAGCTTCCTAAAGATAATTTCCTGACGGAAGGATTGAACTGTATCCCCCGAGTCTCAGTAAAGCCCATACCCAGCTTCCCTGTCCTCATGCTTTGATGTGTTTTGCCATAAGGTTGAAGAGATACCACATGAAGAAAACATTACTCTTTAGGGCAGACTTGTTGACTTCAAATGGCATGAGGGGTTAGTTTGAAACAACTGCAGGTTGCCTTTAAAAATAGGTAAGGGAAACTTTTCTACTTTGCAGAAGAGGAAGGATAAAATACAATAAAAACAGATATGCTCAATGTAGAAAAAAATATTACTGTGATCTTTTCCTAAGGATTTAAAACGCATCAGTTTTCTATAGTTCAGGCAATATAACCAAGAGGAGTTCATTTTAAAAACTTTCAATGATAGCTCAGTTTAATAATATATTTCTTGTTAGCACTGAGGTGCTTCAGGGTGTGTGGTAGCAGACTTGATTCATTTATTGGACTGTCGAAGCATTCCCGTTTGGGCTGCTTGTCTCATGTTTTGGTGTGCTCTGTGGCTAAGTACAGCATCCAAACCCTTCAAAGTGGCTCTTTCAAAGTAATCCTTCATAGAGTACTGTTAAAGGAAAACAGCTACAAAATATTCTAAGGAAATGCAGGTTAGTCACAGATTAGACCATGCAATCAAGCAAATCTAGTCAGTAATCATTTTTCTCCAAGACTGAAGGATATTATTTTTTTCTTGCTAATAATAAGAAAAAGTATCTGCTGTAGGTAGCCTAGCCAGCTGCCCAATGGCAACCAGGCTAAGGGGCAAGATTTCTTTGAGCAGAATATCAAACTTTTCAGCAAACCCAAACCTAAAAGCAGCCAGATCATAGCCACAAAAATATTACTTGTGATATCTAACTTCTTCATCTAAGAGCATAAATGTAAATAAGGTCAAATGGAATCATTTGGGACAGGAAGGTACACAAGAACAAGGAGCCTTGTTTTCCTTGAGGAGTGTCTCTTGCAACAATTCCACCTAACATGTTTTTCAAGGGGGCTCAAACCTGCAGTTTCTTGTGCCTCTTTGAAAATGGTACTGATTTTTCATGATAGGCTATGGCTAGGAACAGAAAGGGTTCAAAATTAATAATAAAAAATACTCTACCCAGCAACTCAGTAACTGCAGACTGGTGGATCCTAAAGCAAAGCACTTTGTCCTTTATTTTATCCACTCCTGAACTACTAAGAACTGCAGTGATGTTTATCTAATAACTCCATTCTCCTTGGGGCATGTTTCCTATTAATAGTAATTATCTATGACTTATAATTTATCTTGAATTCTCCTTACTAGTGCAGCACTTGAACTGATTATGTACTCCCACTATTAGAATAAAAAATGATGCGACTGCTTTCTTAACAGCTGCATATAAGTGTGCATAAAAATATCTTATCTTCTGAAAGTGAGAGGTATTTCTACCCACAGTGAGGTGGATGAATGTTCACCAATTACAGAGTAAGTGGGTTGGAGAGGTTCCTGACATTCTCCAAAACTAAGCAGGGTGTCTTCTGACACTGACTTTCATGATTTGGAAAACTCAAATCATTCTTGGTTTCCTTATATATTGTGCAAACACAGAATGATAATTTTGGTGCTTAATAGGGGATTTTCACTATAACAGGTATGTAATAAGGCAGACCCTGATGTGAACAGTTGATAATCTGAGAGTGCAAGACAGAAGCTATCACGGTCTGCATGTACCAGATGCAAATTCCAGAGAGACTGTGAACTTTGCAAGGTCATGTGAGACTTGTGACGGTATCAGGAATCAAGCGTATACACGCTGAATCCTGGTTTATTGTGCAAACGGTTAATGCCCTATGTCTTACTGATCTTATCTTGGTAACTGTAAATCAGGTCCTTATTGATATACCTGTATCTGGAATGTGGCTGAAAAAGCAAGTTAGCTCTTTTCATTACTTTGTGCTAACCTTCCTGTCAGATAAATGAGTGCCAAGTTTTGGCTTTCAAAAATGTAAATTTGGATTTTGCTACATGGGCAGAAGTAGGCTGCAAAATGGTGACTAAAGAGCAGGTGGATTTTATCCTTTTGCAAAAGGTATTATTTTGCAGCTGTACAGTGCTCAGAGCTCCTGCATGGACACTGCTGCTCTACAAGTAGCTATAAAACATGCCACAGTGGAGGAAGCATTAGTTCTAATTTTTGCTCTGTCTTGACTAATTTGACCTTGAAAAGTTGCAATACGGATTCTTAAAATCGGTCTCTAATTTTGAATATCTTATGACAGCTTAGTTATGCATATAATGCTAAATGAAATTAGTTTTCTTCTGCACACAATGCTGAGTGTACTAGGCTGGTGACTCTCCCATTTCTGTTTTCTTATCTGTAAAAGTACACATATATTTACCTTACAGGATTGATGTAGAATTACCAAGTTTATCTTTGAGTTAAAAGTGCATTCTGAAAAATCTATCAACAAAACTAATTACTGCTGTAATGTGAGAGTGAAAAGGTAGAGGTTGAATACGTAAAAGTGGTTGTGCTAGTTTTGAGCATTTTTTTTAAAGACATGCATTAGGAAAATGTCAGGCACTTTGAGACTAAATCTTTCAGATTTCATATGTATGTCAAGCCTCTTGTTTCTAAAATGGTTACTAATTAGCATTCCTGTGTATGATTCATGTAGATAACCAATGCTTATCCTTACAAAGGGCATCATTCATTCTGATTCATAGCAGCTACAGGTGTGGTTAGGAAATGAAAATTTGGATGTGCTGAGTTGGGGGGACAATGCAAGTCTGACTATTGTTAGGCATAGAGCCCTCATGGGGGAGAAATCTGTGATGTTGAGCTGACCTAGCAAATTAGGCAGGGGACATCAAGACTGTCGCACACAGGTTGATCAACTGCATGTAGGCAAATCTTTCTTTAATGGTGAAGTGTAGTGCAAACATTTTTATTGTTTTTAGTGGGTTAACTCTACTCACACTGGTGAAAAAGTAGAGGCACAAAATGAGAGAACACTTCCATGTGCATTTAAGGCAATTGACCAGTAGAATTTGAAGTGCAAACCAATATTGAATTTGTCAAATAGTTTATTCACAATTGAAAATGAACTTTTAATACTACACTTAAGTGCACCATCCAGTGATTCCTGTCATTTGCAATATGTTTAGATGACACTGTATTTGCTGCTGCTGAATATTCTTGGTACATTGTATTTTGATCTGATAACCTCATCTCATGAAAGGCTTAAATGTAGCAATTTCAGAGCCACATAACAAAAATGACTACAGGTGGAAGAAGAGACAAGCTAGTGTTGATTAAAAAAGTGATTACAGTTACTTAAAATGACCAATCTCTAGAAATAAGATTTGAAAGTTTCAGTTTTGTCCTGTGCCACTGGAAGCAAAATGGGAACTATATGGACAAGCTCTGAGCCCATGTCTAGTTCTTGTGCTCTGGGAAAGAGATTGCGGCGGGCATTGTGTAGGTCTATGGGAAATCCTGTTTACAGACACGCTGGAAGTGGTCTATGTTACCTAAGAGTTTATTGAAGAACATACAAACTAAATCTTACTCTTATAATCTTTGGGAGATGTGACAATTCTATCTCAGAATTGCTGAATTGTGTCAGCAGGTTAACAATAATTAGCAGGGTTGGGTTTTTCTCTACAGGCACCTGGTGCCTTTTTGCATCTAGGTTTTTAGTCTCTAACATTATTTTTAAATGGATGTGTAGTGAAAACTTGTCTGAAAGGGTTTTTTTATGAATGATTCCCCAGAATGAACTTGTATTAACAAGCACCACTGACCATTTTTTATTTAGCAAAATGAGTGAACCTCTTGAGCTCTGCAAATTTTATTTCCTGTTAAATAAAGTAGGACTTTCATAGTGCTTGTTTTATCTTGTGGTTGATAAGTCATTCTCATTGTGGACAGCAACCTGAATTGCTTATAATCAGATATTTGTAAGAATTATTTTCCAAAATAATTGATTTGGAAGTTTTTAATACAAATCACTTTGCTCAGAAATACTGGATATCATACCTATCTTGGTCTCATTCTACATGGCAAACCAATTTTTGAACAACATTCGGACAAGGAAGTTGGATTATCATACAGTTCATACAGTGTGTTCCATTCCTGCTTTGCTGAGAAGACCCCCTTCAGTCTGACCATCTCATATGAGACAAAAATAAGGTTATAGTAGTTCCCTAGTCTCAGGCAGATTTTACCCCCTTGGTTTGTGTTTTTTCATTTTTATATTGCATACAATGACCTCCCATCCCTATGTATAACAAACATAATATTGTTATATACAAACAGAAGATGACAGTGATTGTTATGAAAATCTTGTATCTCTCCTTACGTTCTCTAAGTTGGACTGACATGTCCCAGGTTTGATTTGTACTTGCAGATGTAGAAACAGAAGATAGCGACTGTGGAAGTTAATATTCTTCCTGTTTGTTAGTGTTGTGGAGACACTTTAGTAGTATCCAAACAGAAGAAGGGAAAATGTGTATCTGGTAAAGTTTTCTCATTTGATTGAATTGACTGTAAATATGCTGATATAGAGAAAATACCTTGTTGCCAGGAAGGTTACAGCAAACTAATTCCATTTAGAAAGCAAAAGAAATCCCTTATACTTTGTGCTCAGATTTTTTTGTTTTTTGTAGATAAGTGCTCTTTTCTTGTCTCTCTTCTTACCATCCCATTTAGCTGAGATTAGTCCACATGTTCTATATATAATAGCTAGAAAAGCACTGTACGGAGTTTAATTAGAGTTGTTAATCCAGCTGTAGCATGCTGCAGTGTTTCAGATGCTTCTCAGCATATTTGTCTGTGCAACTGTTTCTGACTGGGAACATCATCTTTACATACTACACTTCCTGTGTAATTACCCTGCCATAAGGTTAATTAATTTGGGTATTCATCTGGCGCACACAATGTGGAAAACAACTCTAGCACTGTTTTACTAAAGTGCACCAGCTCTCTTATTGACTGAGAAGCTGCCCGTGTTCCAGCAAGTCACTGGTGTTTCGGTCATTGAGCATGCATTATGGGTGCCAAACTCAATGCACTGCAGCACAGGTTAACACAGGTATGTTTGTAACAGAAATCAAAGATCAGTAATTTATGGGAACATCAGGAACATTTTAATTAAAAATATTTAGAAGTGGAAAAGTAGAAATGAGCCCTTGAAGAAAATCCTGTAGAAAAGTACCTCTGAGAATTTGTGCAGTTCTGCAATACTGTAGGATACTTTAAAATGGCAATTTTCCACTTTATTTATATACCACAAGATGGTATACTGGTGAGCCCATATGGGTTTACCACAGGTTTCTATATTTGGATCTGACTTCTAAATTACTTTGACAATTTCTCCTTTTTCCTGAATAGATGTGCATTGGATTGGCCCTTTGTAAGAAACATGAGTTTCTATGTGGCCTCTGCATGATTTATGGAATATAAGAATGTTTCCCTATCATTCCCTTAGTTGCCTATCTCCATACTCTAAGTGCCGCCAAATGTTAGGGACTCATAAATTTCACTAGTGTGTCTGCAAGGAAAATAATCTCTTGCTACTTTAGTGACTGGCTAGCCCACTATCCTTCAGCACCATAAAAATATCCCTCTGTGACTTTCTGTGTGATTGCTATCCTTTTTTGGTGCCAAATCAACACTTTTACCATCTCCAACCTTTAAGCCAACATGAGTTGTGGGGCTGGTAAAGAGAATGGCTCAGGTGGTGACCAGAGGTCTTAATTCATCTACTGCTGGCAGAGTGCCCTCTTTGAGACCACTGCAAATGATTAATTACGAATTCTGCCTTTGGGGAATTGTGGTGGCCAGATTGAGCCCTGCCCCAATACTTAAGCCTTTTCCTTTTACTCCTAAATCAGAAGTTTCCATTTACATTTTACTATTTGGTGTCTTTGGCAGAGAATTTTTGTCCTGTCTGGGTGTCAGGGGAGCTTTTTTGAGATTGCTGTGTCTTTAAATGAAAGTCTTGGAGAAGTGTCACATTTGCACATGAGTGACCTGAATATTCTCCTGATGATTTGGAAACACTAGGAAGGTACTCATTTTTAAAAGTCGTGATTCCTTGATTGGCCTCTAATGAGATGATACCTTGTAAGTGAACAAATTACTTTCCAATCCTAAAATAAAGTCGGGATGTTGCAGTTTTATGTATCTTGAACTTCTAGTACAGCTGGAATTAAACACAACTTCACTGGCTGCTTATTGGTCTTGAATAGAATATATTTATCCAGTGTTTTTATCTTTTTCAAGTACCTGCTAATAATTGACTGCTCTGCAAAGACATGTTAATGAGTAGCTCTCAAATGTAGAAAGCAATTTTTGATAAAGAATTTTTATGCTTGTAGAATAGAAACATATTAATAGGTATCTTATAGACAGAGTTTCTTATGAATACATCACTGGTCTTTTTGGTTCCTAAGTTGCTGTGTCCCTGAAGGTTTGTCTTTCATTATAATGAGCTCCTAACCTTGCCCTCAAAGGCACATAAAGGCTGGTGTGCTTTTTGTTTTTATTCTTTAAAAAATAGGTATTGTAATAGCAGGAGTTTCTAGGCATAGCTTTTAAAGATACACTTACCTTAATTCATGTAATTATGGAAAGATGCCCTTTGATTTTCTTTGGCTGGTTTTCTTAAGCATTTCAATTTATGGTAAAAGGATTTACATAAGTTTTGTAATAGGTTGTTCCACATGAGATTTAGGCAATATATTACCATTACAACTGAGCTATCACTTATGTTTAAAAACTGGTATTTAAAGCAGCTTCTCAAATATGGTGCCATTTACAGTCTCAAGTAATTTGTTTCATGCTGGTCTCAATCAGCTTCAGCAAAATTAGTCCACTGATACAATATTGGAAGTAAAATCTGAATTAAATCATAAAAGTAGCAAGGACAAAACTTTGTATTTTTCATATTGCTTTAAAATTCTATCTAAATTAGACTTTGTTTAGATAGTAATAATTTCATGAAGTTTGACTGTCAGATGTCTATGCTGACTTCTGCCAGCAAAAGTTCTATCCATTTAGTCTAGCAGCAAAGGGCTTTTTGGACAGATGCAGTAACTATAGTTAGTGATGAATGTCAGAATGGCTTCAAAGAGAAGGCTAGACAGGTGATGTACTTGTAAAATTCTTGAATTGGGAAGTAACCATTAGAAAACAGGAATACAGTGACTGCTGCTGTGAAATACTTTGTACTATTTCATGCAGTCCTTACTGATTGCATTATACAGGTCTCCCTATCTGGGAATCCTTATTTTATTCTCTAGAATAAACCATACTTTTTTTTTTTTTTTAAAGGGGGAGTAGTAAATGCAACTCCATATGGAACATGAAGTGTCCTAAAACTTTTACAAATACAAAAATACATACAATAAAATGACCTAGACATACAACCTTAACTTTCAGAGTACAACCTCTGTCTGCCAAATGCAAGATGTTCAGTGGTACATTACAGTTTAAATGTATTTAACACTTGTTTTAATACTTTTTTTTTTATGCTTTGGATTAAGTTAATTAACAAAAGAGAACGTCTGCCCTTGGCAGTGTGTAGGACAGGAATCAACCCAATAAATCAGTAGGTAATACAGAGGCTGCACTCCGGGTGTCTCGCATGCATTCATAAAAATTACTCCTTATTAATACTTATCCAGTTACTCTTGTGAGGATGTGCAGCTGATGCCATGTAACTTTAGAACAATTTATCAGTCAGTTTACATAAACTGTTTACTACATAGTACTAAAAGTCTCCTGCACAAATACTTCTGGTTCACAAAAGCATGCTTGAAAAGTGAGAAGGGTCCAGGATATTTCTACATAAAATACCCCAAAAAAGTCAGAGGTTTTAGCCCCTGAGGAATTTATAGCTTATTAAAATTGAGACATTGGCCAAAAAGCATCCATTTGTTAATATATGGCAAAGATATATCTGCCTTGAAATATTTGAATTTCACTGAATTGAACTTTAAAGTATTCTATTTCCAAACTATCTCAGCACCACAATTCTACTTTCCCATATATTAATCTAAGGAACAAATAATTCTCTGAAGTCATTTTTCCAATGAGATCACAAGTTATTTGCATTGTCTTAAATAAGAGTAAATCACTTGAACTGGTAAACAGGAAGAGGGTGGATGCAAGCTGTAAAAGGTATGGTTTGAGTTTTAGTATTTGTCTCTTACTATGATATTGCACACAGATGGTAGCATCTATGATCTCAAACCTGATTTTAAACATTTAAACCACTCCCTATACCTTTCTTTAGGAGCATGTTTCCGGATAGTCCAAGTAGACAGACTTTTGTTTTTAAGTCAACTTCTTGTAGTAGCCATGTAACTAACGTTATCCACGACTAAGATGACATTCAATTTTGATTTATTTATGAGCAGTAGATGTTAAACATTGCAGTAAGTAACTTCCAGATTGTCAGTTTTATTAATTCAAAAACATTTCTACCTGCTCCATGAAAATTTTACAAAGCAGGCATGAAACCCCCACCCCAACAATTTGCAATACTGCTTGAATATATAGCTTCATATTGGCCAAAGAACAATATTTGATATTTCAGGCATGTAAAGAATCAAGGTTAAACAGCCCTAAAATATTAAAAGTTTACTTTTATTTGTAGAATAAAAAGCCTAGTCATAACTGAGGACAGATCTTGTTTTCAAAAACTTCATGCTTAATGACTGTGGTTTAAAAATACTCAACTGGTAACAATCCAGATGTGTTGCAAAGTTTGGGCCTTATTTTTTGATTTAGCAAAAATGCAGCTTAAATGCTTTATGAATGTCTGCCAACTTGTGATGTCCTAATTTTATGCAACTGTGTTATACATGTGTCTTAAGATTATTTCTTCTGTGTAGGAAAAACTGTGTATATTGTTTCTGGACAGAATTCAGAATGTTTTTGTAAACCAGAGACCTTGAAGATGGTTAATAGCTTAAATTGTAAGGGTGCTTTGGTGTTTGGGAGATGTTTTGTCTTAGACAACCTTTTTGCTTTGAGCTGTCTCTGATATAATCAGAAAACATAGCTGAGTCTCATGTTTTGTCAGTGGCATCTCTATCCAATATACTGTGCTGATGCTCAGTTGCTTTTGTAATCACATCAAACTGCTATCGGGAAATGAAGTGTGGGTGTCTATTCTTTGTACGTAATCATCACTCCAGCCTCAGAATCGCTATTCCCTACCTCATTGCTCAGAATTTAGGTAATGATGCTGTGGAAGAGATGCAGAATGGAATAGTTTATTCTCCCAAATTCTCTACCAGTTCAGCTTTTGGATAAGGACTTTTATCTTTGTAGAGTCAGGTGACGGAAAGGATTTGAACAGAATTGAAAGGCTTTAATTGTTTACTGATTACAGGAAAATCCTGCAAGAATGAATGCTATGAAGTAATTGAGGAATGCTCTTCTCATGAACTGGAAGAGAAACAAGAATGTAACAAAACTGAGCAAAGACAAAGTTGCATTTGAATTTGGTTTACATATGTATAATAATAACAAAGCCAGTAAGTGAGTAACTTGACAGGATGCATCAAAATCATGGACAGTACTTGATAGAGCTGAATATATAACAGTATATGTATACATATAGTATGTTTATGTATGTATACATATTATACATGTATGTATACATAACAGTATATGTATAACAATACATACATAATTCAGGACTTTGATATTCACATCCATATTTCAGGGATTTATACACTGCTTGCATTAGCTCCTGGTAAGGACTACTCTTTGAACACAGATCATCTCAGAGCTGATCTTGAGTGCCATATATATCTTGAGCTGATGGATTTTGGGAGGAGAACCTTAAAACTCCCCACACAAACAGTAACAGTGGAGATTAACATGTAATTGAAGTTTCTACTTTATCTAAGATATAATTCTATAATTGTGTCCTTAGTTCTTCTGCTTCTCCCATTTATGTTGAAATAGAACACGCTGAAGATGAATTAAGCCACACATGCTCTCTTTGAGGGTTTGTGAGCTGAAAGCTTCCCATTTAGATATATAAAGCTAAGTCAATGTCAAATATATTACCAGTGGGTAATAAGCTCAAGGTAACTGCCAGCCTTCTCCGTGTCCTGTTTTGCACATACAAAATCCCTTACAGTTACCTTAGTTCCTGCTCCTCCTATTGCATGTGCTCAAAATGACTGGAAAAACCCACATCACTTATTTCTTTACCTTTGCATTAAATATATTATTTATATATCCTATAAAATGTATCTAAATATACATGCATATAAATACACATAGATAAACCAGCTTATCTGTTCTTAAATTAGTTACTTGTTTGGTTAGTGATTAAGCATAACCAGGCTTTTTAAGAACTGACATAAGTAGCAAGTATTCTAAGATATAATTGGGCATTATTAACGCTTCCATTGATTATATCCATGTCTCTACAGAGTGTTTAATAGCAAAGAAAAATTCCTTTACTAATACTCAGACGTAGAGAACCATCTCTTCTCTATCTTGTCCACATGTCTTGTCCTCCTCTTAAACAAGATAAGTGATCTTTGTGGTTATGTTAAAAAATACCACATACCAAGTGCTGCTAGTACATTTTAAGTCCTAATACACTCTACAACTTAGGCAGTTACTAGTATTTTATATGTTTAAATTCTGCACTGTAATGAAATTTTTGATTATTCAACAGTTCTCCAGATTTGCTCTAAAATACTAAGAGTTCTCTTTAGACAAAGAAAATGCAATAATCCATTCAGCTTTTTCTGCATCTTTTCAACACTTTCATTTTGTGCAAAAAATGAATTTTAAAGGATTCTGAGAGTACTATGCATGTACTAATATATATTGAAAATACCGACTAAGTGTGTGAATCAAAAATAAGTATAGTTACACTGGAAATTTAATTGTGTCCCTACAACACAATTTGCTTTTTTCAAAATATGTAAATACATAAAATATAATCTTGAGTGAGGTCCATGGTTTTATTTTTAAAAATGGTATGGTATATGAAAGCTGAAAAGGGTGAAATTTCACATTTTTTTTCCAAGAAGCTAAAGAAAAAAAATCAGTGCACTTAATACATCCAAGTGTGCCAATCTGCTGCCAGTGGGGAGGAAAAATGGTCTTTTTGCAGACAGCAATTGTTACTGACTCAAGTGTACTTAAATTGTCCATATCTAAGCTCTACAGAGATAAAGAATACAGGGAGTTTGAAAAGAGATCTAGCATGTGATCAAGCAGTGATCCACTTACTGCACTAGTAGGAGTGATATGCCTCTCAAAACAGGAGCAGAAAAACCGCTGGTGCTAGGTCCTTAGATAGCTGAAATAGTTACACTGCCAACACAGCTTTTGAAAACCTATCTTAATCAGCCAGACCCTAAATGTTTTCTCATAGAGACTAAGATGCTTGTTTAGAGAGAGAGGGGGGAAAAAAAAAAAAAAAAAAGACTGAATCAATGCCACATTTTTCTCTTTAAAATAAACTTTTGTTATACTAGAATTAATTTCAGGATAGGAGTCCTTAGTTTGATTTGCTGCTTGTAACATTTGCTTGTGTGTTTTTGCCTCCCACCAGTTTCCATTAGCCCTGCAACAAAGAAGCCTTGGATTTGGTTAGGTGTATCTTATCTAATTACATTCTTAATGATTATGGAGCTGAAGCATGAGTGTACAATGAAGTGATAAACAACTATGAAACATGAAAGAAAAATCCTGTACATTTTTGGTGAGAGTGATGAGTTAGTTGGCAGTTCCTGCTGGTGCAAAAACTTCTTGGTAGGTTGCTATGGGCAGTTCAGTACAATCAGCTGATAAAATGCAGCTGCTTCCCCAGCTATGGTGACTTGCTTCCAGGAAGCTCCCTGGAGCCACAGCCTTGCGTTTAGCTTGATGGGAAGCTGCTGCTGTCTGTTCACTTCTGAACTTCAAACTTCCTGGTATCAGTCCTGTCATTTCCAGATCCTGCCCCCAAATTAGTTGTAATTAGTTTGATTGTACTTTCACTGTCACTCTCACCAAAAATAGCGTCATAATTAACCAGCTTAAGCTTATAACAGTAGTTTTTCCTCCTTCCTTACTATACTTTTTTTTTTTTTTTACACTAATATTGCTTATAATTTTAAAGGAGAGGATAACACGATGGTCTTGTAGCTTCCTTTCATGGAAGCTTATCTTATGTTATTTTAGGCCAATTTCAACTGATATAAATCACTGCAGCTCCTAAGATTTCAGTGAAGCTGCGATAAGTTTTACCAGTTCAGAATCTGACTTTCTTTAGGCATCCTAACTGTATTAAGAAAAATAATCCTAGGACTGAAAGTGTGTGTCAGTGTAAACAATCATTTACAATAGGACTAGAACAAATACACATTCGTATTCTTTGACCATTCAACAAATTATTTTATAGCAGAATCAAATAAGAACTTGTAAGAAAGCATATTTAGAATTCTGTGTAACTTTTTTTGAATTGACCAGGTGATGTTTCCAGGAGATGTTTAATGTAAGTATTTCCTGTTTGATTAGAGCACCTGTGAAGATATCCTTTGAAGTTACTGAAATTCTACAAATTCTTCAGTAATTTTCCTTTTGAACCTTCTATAGTTTTTTCAATTGGGCTGATGATCATTTCGAAGATGCATTGCAGTTGGTTCAAAAAACTGGAAGAAAAGTTTAGAGGGTAATTTAAGTTAAGAATAGTCAACAATGTAATTAACAAACCCACCTTAATTGTTACCTTTTATTTTTGCTGTCTCTGCAGGCTTAAAACAGAATTGCATGACAAGGGAAGATTTTCTCAATCTGAAATATGTTCATTGTCTGGATCAACAGAACTTAATTAAAGGTATGTATTCCAATAATTATTTTCTCCTGGACTTTATTCTCCCATATGATTAGCAAGCTTTATGAACATGAACATACTGAAGCCAAGTGCTTGGCATGTTTAGCTCATTCAATGACTCTACTTTTTTTCACACCTTAGGATAAAAGCTGATGTCTCCTGTAGTGTTTTCCTACAGATTATCTAGAAAACTTTTAAATCCCCTCCTTTAGATTGACTCACTCCATGCAGACACTAGTCCATGTTTTAATACAGAAAAGCTGAACTGTAATGTTCTGTATAATAAGTGATACAGGTTACTTTAAGAAAGGTGTCAGACTATGCATAAAAAATGTGAACTATGAATGACATGGCATAAGTAGTGTATCTATTTTTCTAAATTTAAATGGTATTATTTACATTCTAAGTGAACCAAACGTTTTCTCATTTGTCAAATAAGTTCTCCTTTTAAGAATTTTATTTGACTAATATATACAAATGTATGCTGCTCTGCAGAACTTTTTGGCTGGTGGGCATTATTGTGCTTTGCAGAAGAACATGCGTAATAAGAAACATGCCTGACAAGATTGTTTTGCATGTACAAATCATGGGGATCTCATATTTTCATATTTCTTTAATTACTAACTAACCTTTATGTAGTAATGGAGTTATCTTAATTTTAATCCTTTGATTTTTTTCATGTTGTAAATGGTATGTCCATGCTGCTATATAGTTCAACACCTGTCAGTGTATCAGTTACAAAAACTCTTAAGAAAGAGAGGCTTACAGTATGAGCATCTGCATTTTCTGCAGTCTAAAAACTGGAGTGTTATTTCAATGGAGGATTATTTATAAATATTTTCAAGTTATTTTTTATTCCTTCATGTCTTCAGTTAAATGAGGCTCAAACAATATGCTGTCTAGTAAAATGTAGGTGAAGTATATTAGCTTAACTTCCATAGTTTTGCCAGTTATTTTGCATGGGCCATCTGATGAGTCTAGGTAGCTATTCAATATAGGAATCTCCCCAATAACACAGGTCATGTCAGTAGTTGGCTGTAGTGTCATCAGGCTCCTCTGTTTCGAGGCTCTTAAGCAATCATAGGCAGGGAAATGAGCTCCCCAAGTGCAGTGGTTTGGTGGAGAGAACTCCCAAAGGAGATGAGGTGTCTTGTGTGTCAAAGACTGGGAGCAGTATAGAAACCCTAATCAAGCACTGCTTGTTTGCAGTAGTGTGGCTGAAGCAGTCCAGACTGCACTAATCAATCCTGGACAGCTGGACTATAAGATTCTGTGCCCAGGGAATTTGGTTATTTCCTATTACAGACTGATAAGATTTCTATTGCCTTTTTGTGTTTAAACGAAAGCCAACCTAACAGTAATTTCAGAAGTTAATATTTACCGCACAAAATGTACTCTCTTCAAAAAATAAAGTTTGATAACTGAGTAGTATTGTACAAATACTTAATGTTTTAGGCCTGAGTCTGTAACTGAGTTGAACTGGCTTTAAGCATGACATGCTTTGCTCATCTAACTTCTGTATATTCTTTGCTTGAATGGAGAGGTAACATGTTTATACATATTTAAAGCAAAAACAGCCTTGATACAACATAGAATTACAGAATCACAGAATAGTTGGGGTTGGAAGGGACCTCTAGCGATCATCTGGTCCAACCTCCCTGCTCAAGCAGGGAAACTAGAAACCTGGTAATAGAACTTAAGCAATGTCTTACATAATTGCTCACATTCTTTATTTCAAATGTCCCAGTTGTCAATACTGTTCTGTTCTCTAAATCTTGCTGGTGGCTTTCTGTCATTCTCTAACAATACTCCAGAAAGTGGTTTTTGAGTTTGCAGAAGTTTGCAGCTTTGAGTTTGCAGAAGTAAAATGTTATAAAAACATTTTCAGTCAGCATTCTGGCCTAGTTTTTAGTATTTCAGATGGCTAGTTCTAATACAACTCTTATACACAGTTCATTATAAATATTTCATAGCTACCAAGGGAACTCGGCAGCCATCTTCTAAACATTTCTATATCCAAAATGTTAATGGTTGAGTGAAATCACTGGACTTGTGGCTAGCTATGTAAGCTGAGCAAGTAGCCCCTAAACAGCATGCTACCAGAAGCTACTGTAATTATGCATGAGCTTTTTTGATACTTCTCTTGATTGTGACAAGTAATGTGCATACATAATCAATATTTTAAGAGGGATCAGTATCTCTGGCACAAATGCTAAATTTAGCAAAGGACAGATTTTGAGTGGCCAGGACTTAGCAGCTGTGACCTCTTGAGAGAGAGACACATCTGCAGCACCATTTATAAGAGATGGTGCCTCGTATCCTCCTGCCCTCCTGTTTTCCTGTAAGCTGTTTGGCAGCACGCTCCCTCTGAGACGGTGCTTTCCAGATCATACCAGGAGCAGAAATCAGCAAAACTAGCAGCTAGTAGCCCCTGCATCAAGCAGGGGCAAGCTGCCACAAATCAGCTGATCAACACTGTATCTTGCTGCTGTGAGCTGCAACATCTCCCAGCTCGCCATGAGATTTCCCTTGGCCTGCTTTACCTCTAATCTAGGAAATGAAGGTATAATCTCCACACCACTCATAACAGATTGCAAACCTCTGTTTTTATTCAGGTATGGAGTTTTTACATTCAGTACTGTCTAAATATAATTATCTAGCTGTCCTAAACAGAGCTAAACGTATCAATCTTAGTAACAACTAAGTATTTCATTTCAAAAAGTTTCCAAAACTCTATAGCAAAAAGGCAAATGAATATATTCTGTACCAGCAAAATGTGACATCATTAGCTGTATTTGTGAAGGAAAAGTTAGGAAATTAAAGCATTAAAGACTTGAAACTTAATGATTGCTTGAAAATAAGCTAATCACTGACTGACTATTCCAGACATGCTCAATTTGTAGGGCACATCTCTTCTGGATCTCATGCAAATCTAAAGACAGGATATCTCACTGCTTGATTCAAACAAATTTAAGTCAAATATTCAGCATCTCTATCTGTATAGAATAGTCCAGTTATATTAAAGGAACAGGAAAAGTCAGATTTAAAATGTATAAAAACCAGAGACTCAATTACATCAAAGAACTGTATCTTGTGTGCACTGTGAGTACAGACAATTCTTTGCCCTATTGATAAATGTTCAGAATGACACCCAGTATTTTTCTGGAGAATTTTCTTATTACCTCACTGAAGAAATTTTAGGGGACATTAAGGTTCTTACCTCCTTTGCTGCATTGCTTCATCAAATGTTCTACTGTTCTTTAACTACAGATAAGAATTTTAAGAAACAGAAGATGCAAGATTTGAGTATTTGCTGAGAACAGCATTATATACTGTCCTACACAATTGTCTGTTCCTACTCAGTGTCATTGTATAGACGTGTTTATATTTCTTAGCTTCAAATTGTTTTTTGGCATTGAACTCGGAGCGCCATTATTACTGGAAGTCGCAGCTGATTTTTACAGAAAAGTAATATCAATCAGTTCCCTCACAGAGAGCGGGTTAACTGGAGTTACAAGATTAAATGAACAACTAAATGAACATTGGTTCAGTGAATGTATTACATACTATAATTGGGTACCATAAAATTCTACTACTTACTTCCATAGTGTCTTTTGAAAGATAAACAACCCAGTACACCAGGTTGAATCCTGCAAATGCCACTGGAAAGAGGATCCTAGAATACTGGTCTATTTTGCTGGTCCCTCCAATAGGTGGTGGTGGCGGTGGGGCTGGTGGAGCAGCAGACACTGGTTGACATTGGGATGTAATATCTGATATTATGCTGGCATGAGGAGACTGTTCTGCTTGAGATGTTACAGAGTTTATTCGCTTCTTCAGATTACAACTGGAATCAGAATGCTGTGGGGGGGAAATAACAATGTTCAGTTTATGGTTATGTGGGTTTCAGCTCTAGATTTTGCAATATTTGACTTAATGACTCTTTGTGCTATAGAACAATGCAAGAAAATTGCAGCTAATGCAAAAATATAGATGTACATTTGTGGCCTACGTTTACATTTGCTATGAAAAGATAAAAGAATGTCTGCTGTATATTGTCAGCATGTTACTAATGAGAAGTTACAAGAAGGGGAGGAAAAAGAAGAAACAATATTAAAAGGAACACAAAAGGAGGTAACTGTGTGCCTAAATTACAATACATGGGTCTGACTGAAGTTTATTTAAACGTGAAACAGCTTCAAAACAGATAGCATGTGTTGGCTCCAGTGTATTCTTTGCTGCACAAGTCCATTGATAAGTTGTGAGAAATACTGAATGGAGGCAAGTTGTCACACTGTTGTTGGTCCCCAAACTAACTGTTGGCAAACTGATGAAAGAAAGGAAATGAACGAACTGTACAGATGCTGAACGCATTCATACCCAAATTTCATAGTTTTCTCTAGACTGAAATTCAGTTTTCAAATATATGATTCCTACAGCACTGTCATACATACAAATGAAGACAAAATTTCTCCTAACTATAATGGGACTATTTGTAGTGTAATTTATGGCAAAATGAAACCCTGTGATTCCCATATTTGTGCAATATTCCTATCTAGCTCCACTATTCAGAGTTGTACAAAATCTCTTAAAATTTAGTCAGACCCAAGGAACATTTAGTGCTTATCTCCTTTATTGTGAGGCCAACATCTAGATCATGACCTGTTTTATTTGGCCATTTTTTTTATTTCCAAAACAGAAGTGAAAATGACTCTCAGAATTCATGCCTTATAATAATGTACACTTTTCACTCAGTTCCACAGTAGTATCCAAGGGGAAGATCTTTTCAAATCTTAGGTAGCAATGCCGACTACCAGCCACCTTGAGCTCACCTTGAGGAATACAGATCCATGCCAGCAGCTACAAGACATGCTGAATGGCTGAGAAGGTAGAAGACCTTCTTTTTTTATTGTTTTGATAGAAGTTCTCAAGTTTTATGCTAATGTGGAGCAGTATCTTGGATTCTAATAAGCAAAATTAACACGCAATATTTTAGCTAGGCTTGAGTCTAAGGGTAGTGGAGGGAGGAACGACTGCAAAACTTATTTTGGGATCACTGATGAAAAAGACTGTGCAGTCAAATTGCAAAATATTGATAGTTCTTTCTGGGTTGAATAAGCAGTTTTTTGGTCAGACAGGTGATTGAACAAAAGAATCTTATAAGGGAAGTCTTAGGCTATGTAAATACTGTTACAAAAGAACAGTGTATATCTATTGCAAATCACAATAGAAACATTTAAATGGTTTTAGGGTAGCAAAATTTTTAGCTATGTACGCAACTTCCAATGTGATTCTTGGGGCATCTTTTAGTGATAATTATTTATCTAAGTGTACCTTCTATAAGTATTATCATGATTTTATCCCCTAGCATTTCTATGCATGGAAACAGATTTTTGTAACTCAGATGATTTGCATCTTTAGAAGAGAATGAGCTTGTGTTGAAATATGTGGGTCATACTTGCAAATTGGCAATAATTTGTAGATAAAAATACTAGCCTAGCCTACCTACCTGTAATTCTGGGTATGTTTTAAAAAAAGGAGTTCTAACAGAAATTACCCTCTCAGTGTTCAGTCCTCTCATACTACAAAAAAACAAGAGCAAGCTACATTGCTAGAACACAATGCCAATTTCTGCTTGTAGGTGACTACTGGCATCCAACTGGATCCAATTGGAACTGGGGAGAAATGGATTTCTTGAAGCCGATTTTAGCCTAAGGATA
Source organism: Nothocercus julius (assembly GCA_013398735.1). NCBI lineage: Eukaryota > Metazoa > Chordata > Aves > Tinamiformes > Tinamidae > Nothocercus > Nothocercus julius. The sequence continues at coordinate 2,386,119 of VZSV01000015.1, forward strand.
AGGAAGAGAAGACAACACTACCTTATTTTCATGCGCGTGCGTGCACACAAAGTATTCTTTCCTTATTTGTCTTTTTATCTATTGCCCTTTTTTCTCTGCATCCCATCAACACTTCCTATTTGCCCTATCCCTCTTCCTTTCACGTTGTCATTTCCACATTAAATGAGTATTGTGCTTTGAACGGATATTAACTGTCATATTCTTAGGATGTGCCTATTTGTAACAGATGTTTAGTTTTGTATTTTCCAGTTACATAGCAAGCAGCAGAGATTTAAATGGAGGATTGTCTACAGATGTGTCACAAACAGTGAGAGGGCTAGCCATGCCCACTTTCACAACCATAATAATCTTGTTCTATAAACAGACTGACTGACAGAGCTGAAGTCACTGCTTTCATTCAAGTTGCTTGTATGCTCTTCTTTGTACTGCACTGTGGGGATTGCAATATAGATTGTCTTTTACAAGAAAGATGGCTTGGACTTTTATGGTGAATAAATGGTTCTTAAAAGGATAGTTAAGGTATATCTTGAGATGAGTTAAGGTAGATCTTGAGTAATTTTTTGTACTTTGACACCCTTCAGTTGCTGAGGATATGGTTTAGAACGGGTATAAATCAGTAAGTGAACAATTCTTTATAGTCTTTTTTGACACTCCTGTGTGCTAATCCAGCAAGACAGGGTCTAGATGACTTGGTTGTCTGCCACTACCCTGGGTATGGAATTAAAGTCTAAATTTACCTCAGACTTAATGGAGATGTTTCTCAGTTTGACAGCTGACAGCAGACTAGTTCTGGTGCCCCAGAACAACGACCCATACTTATTAGAAAACTGCTAAATCAAGAGGAGGAGGAGGAAGTGGGAGAAAACCATGTAGTTTCTATGGTATCCGAGTTCTAACAGTAGCCACAGTCGCTTGTTTACTATGTTTAGATTTAGCTTTTCCTTTTGACAAAGATTTCTGCAGTGGTGTGATGAAACTTCAGCAGAGTAGAGAGAAAACAGGACTGAGTGGGTCTATTCTTGTTCCTGTTTTGCATAGTTCATACAGTGAATTCCTCAAATAGTACAGCCTGTTGTAGAAATAGCTACAGCAAAAACAAAAAGCTCCAAGTGGCATGAGACACTGTCATAATGAAATAATGTATTTAAGCTATTCAGTTCTGATTTGAAAAAGCACTTTTGCACTCCTATGGAATGTTATTCCCATCAGACAATTTAACTTGTCACAATGTATGACTGCCCAGTAGCACAGGACACATTGCTTAATGTGAGGTATAATAAAATTGCACCAGGCAGGTATTGGTATATAGGCTAGAAAGTATAGTCTGGATTCTATTAAGCTTTTGCAGCATAGCTATCTGATCTCACAGCGCAGTATCATCTTGTCCATAAAAGTGCTGATCTCTCACACCTCTCATCAACATCACTAGAATCTGCTCATGCTCAGAACACCTTAGAAAGCTCTCAGCAAATTCTCCTCTCGGTGTTTTTAACTAATATGGGGTATATTAGTTTAGAGTAGATGTAAATCTTGTTTTTTTTTGTTTTTATATGGAAGCTTATTGTGATTTGCAAATATACTTCTTTCTTACATTTTCCTCAAGTTATTTCTAAAACACATACATGTAAAATTCTCTAAAGATCTCTGTTCCTTTGTACTGTAAATATATTTTTGCTATCAGTTCAGCTTATGGCATAGAAATAACACAAGTACTTCATGTATGTATTCAAAGGCCAGCTAACTTAAAACAAATGAATACATATATATATATATATATATATGTATATCTTAAGATCATGTGCCTTCATTGTGAGTGTCATACAGTAAAATAAGACTGGTGAGAATAAAGTTTAAAAGTTTAGAGAAAAACATAATATTTCTTCTTTTCCTTTTGAATTATTGGATTATGTGTACAGGTTTTGCTGATATCACATAACAGAAGTAGGAATGAAATTCAGCATGCAGATTTTTCCCTGCACATCTCATATATACAATTTGAGTAACTTTAAACATTTATATTGCATGGATGAAATCAGGTGCTTGTGCCTTAGTTCTTAAATCCTAAAAAATCCTTTTTCAAAAAAACAATTATTCATAGTTTCTAGCTTTAGGCAACCTTCTCTGGCATTACAAATTTCCCTCCCTAGTCGCCTTAGGAAGAACTACACTCCATGCTTTTTTCATTAGTCTTTACCCTTGTGAAAGGGTTAAATCACTGGGTACATGCGAAAATCATATTCAAATTCTTTCTTTATCTTTTTGGGACTGAAAATCACCTCAAAATACAGCCTAACTATCAGGTTGAAGGTGGTAGGAGAGAGACTGTTACTTCACTACCCTGAAGCCATTTTATTTTGCATTAAAAAAAAAAAAAAATAGTGCCATTAGAAGTAGAATGCATAAGTGAGTATTATTTTGAAAAATGCACCATCCCCACTCTACTGTTCAAAGTCAGGTTCTGCTCTGAAACTTGTAATTGCCAGTACAGAGTAATCCCAGATACAAAATAGGCCTCTGATTTGGGAACTGAGTACAAGTAATCAAAATTCAACTTCTACATTTTCTTTAAACCTCTGCAGAGAGACTTAATTACACAATTAATATAAAGGTGGTTGTTTGCCCTCTCTTTATAGCTTACCTTATTTTATTTTTGTTTTTGCTAGAAGGAAAAGATAGGGAATTAGACTTGAAAATTCAGCAAAAATGTCTAAGACCAAGAAGGAAATTCCATAACTTGTATTTTTGCATTTTGGTGTAGATTGTAACTTTCTGACTCTTCCTTACTGCTCTGCTTTGTCACAGACAAATATTTAACTCAGAGCCAAATGATCGGCATCTACTTTGCCTGCTGGAATGCCAAAGAGTCCATATAAGTGAAAGTTGTTGGTTCTTTCCAACAATGTGCTTGATAATCTGCAACTGAGGAGGAGCAGAAAGATCTCACTAACTGGATTGCAGGTGCCAATGTTCTCAGTCAAGGCTTTAATGCACAAAGTTGTTTCTAGGACAATCTTACAAAGGTTTATTGATAATCTGAATATAACTGCTCTCTTCTCAGCTACCCTAGGATACTCATTAGAGATAGTCAGTATATTCTGATGTAGTTATAGGAAACCAAATTCTCTATACTGAAGTTGACATATGGCTGCTCTGCGGTTGGGATGGGATGTTAAAGAGAATAAGAATCCTCTTCTGCTTGAGCCTTGCTATTTTGAAACACAGGTACAGGGCTATTTGTAGCGAGAGGGAAATTGTTCCAACAATATTTGTGTTGTGCATTCTTTTCTGTTTACTATCAGCTCTCTGGGATATGACTATAATCAAACTACCATTTTCTAACAATCTTTTATCTCTAGATGTACCCTCCCCCCTGGAAAGGATGTCTTTTGACCCACAGTGTGCAATCAGAGATCACAGAGGGACCATCTTCTAGAGTATTATCTTAAACAGTGCATCCCACCTGGTGTCCCCAATTCCCCTTCTCCTGCAATTTCCAGAAGTGGGGGTACTCTGACTCAAGAAAGCCACAATGATGAAACAATATGATTAATGGAGAAAATATACATTTTAAAATGGACTAAAAGGCTAAATGGTACTATGTTTTATATAAATATGCATATACATACATATGTAAGAAATGTTTGTTTTTGACATACTACCACAAGCTTGGTCACCATATAAACAAAAATAGGCTTCTGTCAGGGTCCAGATGAGTGCTCAGCTTGTTGCTGTCATATTTTGGAGTGGAACACCCATAGTTTTGTGTTTCACATAGGGATTGCCCGCAGCTGACGGACAGAGCAAGCCAAGTTCTGCTCTCTGTTAACTGAGGTAAACAGAGTGGCTTTCCTGACACCAAAACAGTCGTCCTGGCCTGTCATGAGCTAACTGAGCACACAGTCTGCTCATTTAAATGAGTGTAGTACAATAACTTCAAGAGAGTTACTCCAACTTTCATTACTATGATGTAGCAGGATTTGAACTTGTGCCATTTTTATTTTTGGAGTGTGGATTTTTTGGACCATATAAAACTTTCAAGATTTGAAAAGATTTATTCATTGGAATAGAATAAGATTTTGAACAAAGTGAACTAGACTCCTAGGTGAAAGTTTTGATAGTATTTTCATTTTTTCACATAAAATTATAAATTTGGAATGGAAAAATAATATGCTCTGTAAATATTTCTAAAATGATCAAGTCAGGGCTCCTATTCAAGCAACAAAAGCTTCTAACCAGCTATATTGCAGCTCTCTCAAATTTTCGTTTCTGCTAAAGCCATCTTCCCAGGTTTTTTTTACATGAAGAACAGGTCTTCTCTTCTACAGAATATACTAGTTTAGACAGGAGAAGGATATTGCCACCAAAATGTCCCCTAGCCACGCTTTGAGCAATGCTAGATAATATATTATTAAAAACATAGTCTGTGTTGTAATTCCTACCCTTGCTACTAGTCATTGGCAGTTATACAGCCATGAAAAATTCCCAGTATGTCTCACTTTTATTTTTTCAAGTGGACACCCCAAAACTAATGCAACTTATACATTCTTCAGAAATATTCTCCATCTAAAAATACAATTTGATTTTTATAAATGCAGAAGACAATATTTTTGATACTGTTGATTTTCTTTGATCCTGTATCAGCCCCTTCATATAGTTAAAATTTTGACAACCTCTGTACACACAAAAGCCTCAAAGCAAAAATCCTAACACTGCAAGAGGATTAAACTTTTCTACTTTGTGTAACAGAGGGAAAAAAACTCCCCTCAGATTAGAAAAACAAGGAAGCAAAGCTTAAGGCATGAGAGAAGGCGAACATCATAATTAAAATTTTAAAAAACAAAGTAGACTTTTATTTTTTTTTTACTAAGAGTGGTTTCTAATCATTTTTTTCCTAATCAATTTATAGAAAATATTTTGGGAAGAAGATGGAGTGGGGAAAGGGGGGAGGAAAAAAAAAATGGAGAAAGGATAAACTTAAGTTATGTAAGAGATAAAGAATTAAATTTTGGCAGGAATCAGAGAAAGACCATGTGGAAGAAAAAGCCCCAAGAAGTTTGGGGCTAAGTGGAAGGTGGAAGGCTGGGGCTAGGGATCCCAAAACAGCTCTTAGATATTCACAGCAAGGAAAACGAGTATTTTGCTACATGCCTTACTTAAACACCGCTGCCCTAAGAGCAGTAACGCATTTATAATGCATTTATGGATATATAGAGCCAGGAGGACGATCATTCTGAAAAAATGGCCGTCTAATTTATTCATGCAGTCAGGCTTCTAGCTGCATTGTAAGTATTCATTTAGTTTGTTCAAGTCCATTTAAGGTGAAAATACATCACTGCTTATAGTATTTCCCTGTGTGTCACATTTAACAGAATCCCCAAACGTTTAAAGTTCTTTTCTCCCTACTTTCACCATAAAGAAAGAAAAATTTTCTTAAAGCTGGTAATCCTGTAATTATTCCTTTTCCCAGGATGCCTTTCTGCACGGGCGGCGGGACCTTTCAAGCCTAGCAGAGTCAAGCGGTTTGGCTTGTCCAGAAGCTGTATTGGCAGTATCTCCTTCCCTTCAATGGTAAGTACTCCTAATTTTTGCTGGCTACTGATTTTTCTTTTTCTATTACTACAAAGAGGAAGGTACTTAGGGAGGACTGGTCCTGTGAGAAAAAAAAAGGTGGACTTCTGAGGCTTGAAAACAACTGCCTTGGTAATACAAGCTCTGAGCAAGACTAGGACACAATGATATTTTGTGGATACTGTGGGTTGCTTTAGAGATTGGTTTTACTTAGGACCTTGATTTTATTGGTTTTGCTTCTTTTCTATACCTAGATTTTCCTAGCTAGCGGTAAATAATTTTCCAAAAGAAACTGTTGCAATGCACTTCCTACATATTTTTAATGTTTGGCTTTTGTTTGACTTCAAAAAAAAAAAAATGATGAGAAAAGATTTAAAAAAAGGAAATTATGTCTTGTATTCAGCTCTGTGCTTGTTTGCAGCTAGAACTCTTAAGAAGGAAACCGGACAGATTAATGTCTTTGAGTTTTTTATTTTGTTGTTTTATTGATTAATGGGTAAATTTTTAGTTTGTTTTTAGCTTGGTCTGCCATGATATAGAGAACATGCAAATCTCACAACAAGTAGTTGGGGCAGCCAGAGTCACCACGTTTACGTTTTAGTGCACCTGGGATCTGTAGAGGGGTATTTTTTTCTTGCAACTGTTCTGCTCTTGGAATTCGGGGGAGCATTTATTGCCTTTGTACTGTCTGCTATGAATTCAGCAGCAATAACAAGTGCTGAATAGTCCAGATCCTATTTTCCTATCACTCAGTAGGGACCTAAATGGAACAAGTATATGTATATGTATATACACACACACACACACACACACGCGCACACACACACACATACATATATATTTTTTTTTTCTTCCAGAAGTTAGAACCACACTATGATAAAGGGAAATTTGGAAAACAGGGAGTGTGTAGGAAAGATGCAGTCTTTTCTTATCTCTGCAAGAAAACAGACAGAAGCTTGAAATGATTGCCCGTTATATTTCTGAGCATTAAAAAAAGAGATGAAAACAACAAAGTTTTTGACTCTAGTATGTAGCTGAACAACTATAGTTTGAGTTTAATGTTCTCTGAACTAAATTTTTTTGGGGAAAATTACATAATCTTTACTCTTGGTTCTGCAGGTATTGAGGGAACACTGTTAAAAACAAAACAAAAATACTGCATGATGTCTGTGGCACTAGATTTGTAAACGTGGTTTGCAAGAACAGAAAGAAAGGAAGACTTGTTGATTAGCTCTAACAAGGTCAAGTAACAAGATGTGGTACAGCTTTGGTTTCAGTATTAGATGGAGTTTACTAGCCATTAACAGTTGAATGTGCCTAAATCTTATATTTTTAACTGTTATTTATACAGAAATATAAAAGAATGACCATACTGAGAATGAGGTGTTGCCCTGACATTCAGTTGCTCTTGGCTGACCTCCCAGGTCAAATGAAGACTCAGAAGTTTTGTAAAAGATCACTCAGATTGGTGAATGTGATGGTAGTAAGGCTGATCTTGAAAACAGGAGGGCTGTACTGATAAATACATTAATGTATTTTGTGAGACAAATTTAATTACTTAGCAGAAGATATAAGGACTACTATTTGGAAATAATTCTTTTTTTTTCTGATACCAGAAAGCTTTCCTGTCTATCACACATGAAAAATCTGTCTTTAAATTTATGTTTTTTCCTCAAGCTTCCACTGACACAGATATTTATGAAAGTAACAGATGCCAAGTTTACGTAAAAACTAATTCCTCTTCTTCTAGATGACCCACTTATGGTATGTACCAGTATACTACAGTGATCCCATAATCATCTGGCCAATGCACACATTCATTCTACTGTACAATGTCCTAAAAATTCTGCAGAAATTCTGAGATGAGAACCAAAGGGCTGCCTGACCACAGTACCTATAGTGTTGCTCAAGGGAGTATTATGGGTAACAGTCTAATGGTGTTCACTGAGTATCTTGCTAAGTAAAAATCTCTATAGCAAATCATATTTTAAATTTAAATAAACAGTATGAATAAGTAAGGTCTTTTCATTTTATGAAATTAAAGAACAATTCCTTTGATAAATAAACATGATCTGGTTACATAATCTATTTCAAGTTAAGATCACTTTAATATTGTTTTGCCTTCAGTACTTCAGCTGCCTCATCCTATATGGTGCTTATTATCAGAAAAGCAAGCAATTACCGAGACAATCTCGTCCTCTGCCGGTACAGTTGCTGCTGATAGTGCTGCTGCCAGTGCTGCTGCCCTGGCTGCCTTCCTCATTGCTCTCTGAGTCTGAAGATTGGTAAAGTAGTTGACAGCTGCAAACTCGATAAGTGCAGAGAAAACAAAGGCAAAGCAAACAGCTATGAACCAATCCATGGCGGTAGCATAGGACACCTTGGGCAAAGAGTGGCGTGCACTGATGCTTAGAGTGGTCATTGTTAGAACTGTTGTGATTCCTTGAAAATAAGAGGAAAGAAAATGGAGACATTAGGATTCTGCTTCAACCTTGCTACTCTTAAATGCATCTATCTGTATAAAATGCCCTCTTGGTTTTTAACAGTCATCCCACCTATCAGGCAACTAGCAAGATTGTTATTTCACATTCTTAATTCATGTTCTGTGGCTTGTGTTTCTACAAGCTCTGAATAAAATCCTTAACGCGTTAAGCAGATTGAAAGTTAAGATAGCTGCCTGCTACCTTGCTGCTGCTTAAAATTTTGAAAAAGCATGGGTATAACAAAATTCAGGCTCAGACTCTGAAAGATGCCTGCTTTACCTGAGAGTTAGTAAGCACAATGCTCAGCAGAAATCTAGATTGATATATGCTGACCTCCCAACAGTTACAATCTTTTTGCTCCAACAGACCCTGGCTTACATAACATTCATTGAATGGAGCAGAATTCTGCATTTGCAGACAATTGCAAACAAGGGTAGGCAATTGTACAAATATTTCTACTAAGTTTGGTTCTCTGTGCAATTTAATCATGGAGTATGATCTGTAAGAGTTACCAGCAATATATAGATTTGAACATATTCACAGCCATAGATTTGCAAGGCTGGAAAAATTACTTCTCTAGAGTTCCTGATATTATTTTCATACAACAAATCTGATCACATAGCTCACAGGCCCCATAATATTCTTCATATCTGTCATTTAAAACTTTTTTTTATTTTGGAGTATACCTCATCAATAACATGTGGGAAATGTATTTGCATCCCCCTGCTGCCTGACACAATGATACAAGCAAAAAAAAAAAAAATCAAAGAACAAACTCATCCAGTAACATGTAAGCCTCCATGACTCATGTTCACTTAAAATCTTAAAATTATGCCTACTAGAATCTGAAAATTGCAGGTATTTAAAGCCGGTAAGCTGCAGAATGTGCTCCTCTGCTTTTTTCTGCATTTTGGGAAAGGATAGATGGGAAAACAAAAGATAATATAATGTCATGTTCTGATGATGAATCAATATGCTATGAGTGATGCTGCGTGGAAAGGATGCAGTGTCATTGAATACTGATGTAGCATCTCACTGCAGCATCAAGACAGTGTGACTTGATTATTTTCAGGGTGTTTTTTTTTTCCTGCAGCTCTCTCACATGATGAAGCTTGCCAGCTGTCTGAGGTTAACTAAGCCCCAATGTCATTACTTAACATGTTTTAATGAAATACAAATAGGAGATATTATGAAATAAGCAGGATCTCTACTTCCCCCAAATATGCCATGTGCGTTTTATAATAGCAGTACAAATACACTGAAATATATTTCAATTTCAGATATTCAAAATGATTATTTTGATAAATACTCAAAAAATCCAAAAAATATTTTCAATAAAAGTTGTTATTAGATTAGAATCTGAGTAGCGCTATTTAATAACAAAAATATGTACTTCAAATGTGAATAAAAACTTACTGCAGCAGGAATTTAAACTAAGGCATAGGACTCCTATGGTATTAGAGATATAGATGAGACTCCCATTAATGTGGCATGAATATTGATCAAATGCTGTGGACTACAGAAAACTATTAAAGATGTTGCCAAACTACACTTAGTACGCTTAGTAAACTGTTTAAGTGGTGATTGTTTACCTTTATCTAGCCACTTTGAATACTTCTTGTTAGGGTCTGAAAGATCTTTTAATAAAGACCTGAGTATTTACATTAGGTATCTTAAAAAAAAAAAAAAAAAACTCTGCCTAAGACTTTATTATAAACACTGTTTAATGAATAGATGATAATTTACAATTCCCAAAGTGACCTGATAGAAAGGTAGAAGATGACCATGTTCCTCTACAAAAATAATAGAGGATTTTTTTGCCAAGACTGAGAGATCAGATCAAGGCAAACAAATACCTGAAATAATAGCCATTGTTATGTGGTTCAGAGCACTTCACACATAGCAAGTAATACTTAAAACCATGTTTCTTCTTCTAAGTTGGTTCTGATAATGCCACATTTTGTAAGGTGTGATAAACATATATATACACAGTAGTTTTCCAGTGACGCAATTTCAAAGAGCACAGGCGTGTATTTTCGGGTATTTCTATCTCCCACATTTTACTTACAGGTCTGGGAAAAACAGATCCTTATAAATATTAATCTATCTTTGCAAAAATTTTAGAGTTTTTATTGTGATACTTTCTGCAAAAGATAATTGGCACCCCTTTTTAAGGAAAATGGAGTTGCTGCATGACTTTGGTGTGAGAAATTGTTTTGGACATACTGTTGTTACTGTTGTTGTTCTACCACTGATTTATCCTAGAACAGAATGAAGTCAAGGCAGCTTAGATGCAAAGTTAAAAAAAGTTGTAATATAAGTATTTGCCATATGATGCAGAAATAACATTTCTCTATTTAAAATCTTTCCTTTCTCACTAGGTCCAGAAACTTTTTGTTTTCCTTACTGTTTTTTTTTTTTTTTGACATAAAGAATTGGCTTCTCCCCCCCACCCTCACACCCTCCCCCAGATTGAAGGTATTTGGAGCCCAGGATATTGTGAAATTCTGAGTTAGGACTATACAGTCAGACTGAGCCTGAGAGAAATAAGAATGCAATAAGGATTGAAATATTCTTTTAAAATGCCAGACTAAAGACTAATTTTTTGCAATACTGAGAAAAGTGCCTATTTTACTCTTTTTCTTAAAATATGTTCTTTTGCTAGTTTTATATCTGTTATTCAGTATGACGTCTAAGAGTCATTATTTCAAGATTCAGGGTCTTTATGTAATTATTACTGAATCATCCAAAGACTTATTTGCACATTACTTCAAGCACAGAACTGGCTTTCACTTCCCACCTGAGGCAAAGCTGCATCAGGTAATACAAATTTCCTATTACATATTTTATATTTCAGTAGCAGTTAGCTTCTTTGAACATATATTATGTTTTTTAAGTAAGAACTTTAAAAAAAAAAAAAAAGGGAACCCCAATTGATGAATACCTAATGTTGTGTTTGCAATTATTTAATGATGCTCAGTTGCACCCCAACTAAGGTTGAAGTTTTAAAAAAAGAATAGTCTCATAATGCTTCTAGGAATACTACTGCATGCGAACATGAAATATTCCTTTACTGAAATAACTTTTGACAAACTTCTGTATGTTGCTAACTATAATTATAAATTTATTTAAAATTATATGATATGCATCATTTATGGAGAGGGAATGTCAGAATCACCAAATGGTTAAGTTTGGAAGGGACCCCTGTATATCATCTAGTCCAACCCCCTTGCTCAACCAGGTTCACCTAGAGCATGTTGCCCAGGACTGTGTCCATGCAGAGTATCTCCAAGGAAGGAGACTCTACAACCTCCCTGGGCAACCCCTTTTAGTGCTCAGTCACCCTCAGGGAACATATAACTGCATATTTGCTGCTAAAGACAAGTCTCACAATAGGAATGGATTCTATAGAAATACTGGGTTAAGAGAAAATGGAGAAATGGGGCTGGAAATTTTAAGACAGTTTTACACAAGCTTTGTTACTTCTGCTTAATTTCTTTTATGATTCTTTTTCTAAAAGCAAAATCCAGTCAATGAAAGCTTAACCCTTCACCCTAAGCGCAGTTTTAGAGTTTGTCAATACTGAAGTGGATGGGGAAGCTAGCTTTAATAACGGCACAGCACTCACTAAAAACGGGAAGCAAAACATTCAGCTTCACAGCTAGTGCTGAGCATTAATTCCAACCACTAGAGGAAGAAAAAAGAAAAAAAAAAAAAAAGAGGGGAGCCTACACACATAATATGCACCCACCTTTAATATTACAACTCCAATCAGGGTCAGGACCCATCTTATCCAACTTTTTCCAAACAAAGTCCTTGCTAGTTGTTTAGACACGTTTTACAGACCACAGGAAGAAACAGCAGTCCAAAATGAATGCTAGATGAGCTGCCTATAGTAGGGTGAGAGGAAACCCATCCCATATATGTTATTTTCTTCTCTATTTTTCAAAACCTTTATATAGTTGGTTTCACAGAGAAAAAATCAATAGAAAAATTCCTGTTTAAAAAATGGAGTGGCATTCTCTCTGAAACTGTCCCTTCTTGTGCATGAAAAAATATTGGAGGCACATAGTGGAAAGTAAAACATCACAAACAAAGCTGCCTAAACAAATACTCTGAGCAAATAATTTTGACCCTGAGACTGAATTCTACTTGGCTGAATTTTAGCATTCACTGAAACCTACCAACTTTCCAATTTAAAGCTAATCCTCATTGGATTACAGTAGCTGTTCAACACAATGGATTCAATACAGTGAATGTAGTGAATGAGAGAAGAACAAAGACATGAATACCAGCCACGGTTCTTGCTGGAACAGATTCTTTGTTGATCCAGAACACAATCTGAGACAGGACTACAGTCATGATGCATGGAATGTATGTCTGAATGAGATAGTAGCCTATTTTCCTTTGGAGATGGAAATAGAGCAGCTGAAGTGAATATTCACCTAAAACAAACAAGCAATGAAAGCGATGAATGAATGGTATGCGTGAAGCAAAGCCATTGCAAAGACCTTAATGCAGCGTACCAAAAACTGTTCTGGCTGGAACAGACTCCTTGTTAATCCAGAAAGACACCTGAGAAAGAATGACTGTCATAATGCAAGGAGTATATATCTGTATCATGAAGTAGCCCATCTTCCTTTGCAAGTGGAAATAAACTGTCATGATTACGTATTCACCTGTTAGGAAACAACTATGTCAGCATCATTTTTGCAAAATATGAGTAAACATCATAGGCTTAAACCATGCTGCACCTTAAAATACAATATATGCTATTTTCCAAGGAAAGTACTAGTAGGTTTTCTGTTGTATAAAAAATAAACTGATAACAAAAGTTAAAACAACTTCTCTGAAACAGAGGAAAAGACTACTGAATTACCTGCAGGTTGGGGACTTGTAAGAGTTGCACAAAAAGTTGTATGATTAAAAGGAAGTGTATAGAAAATTATCTTTTGAGAGATGATAATTAGATTCTTCAAATTTTAGTTTTAAAACTCACGAAAGAAAGTAAAATAAATCAGTTCCATTTGGAAAATAATTGACATTTATCTTTTAAGATGTATTTTATAATGTCAGTAGTTCCTACGTGGTCACATCTTACCTGTGTTAGATTTAATTGTTTCGCTGGATACAGTTTGTCCTATGAGGTCATACTGGAGGAGACTGGAAGACTCCTGAGGTACTTCTACTGAATAGAGGGGTCCTTTTTTCCATGTATAAATTATTTCACTTTTTGGGTAGGCATCTGTGTTATGGAGGGAAAAAAAAAAAATACTATAACTAGCTACATATTTCTTTAGCAGTTGACAAAATGAATTACATAGTGTTTTCTGTTGTTCAAACAACCATAGAAAAATGGATCCTACTCCAATAAGTTTCTAATCTCATTAATGACAAAACGCAAAAAATCGATAGCGAGGTAACGGTTGGGGTGGAAACCATTAGGTACTAGCTTTTGCTTCTTAATTTGCTACAAAACACATACATTGATTACAATGGATCAACTAAGTATTTTTTATTTTTGTAAAACTAAGAGTAATGTAATAAATGTACCACAGCTTGCAAGACTTGTTAAAGACACAAGCAGATAAGTAGTTTCATAAGAATAACAAACCACAAAATATCCTGTTAAGTCACCTGCAGTGATTGAATCCATATGCCTATATATGGTTTGAGTCTCAGGGGAGAAAGTAAGATTTTAATGCAAAAAATATAGTAAAATATTTCAGCTATGCCATTAAGTCATGTCTTAGTATTTCACTTCTGATCTTGTTGCATATGTGCAGACCAGGTGTATTTACTAAATAAAGGTGAATTATACAGAAAAACTTACAGCTTCCAAACTTCAAAGGACAAGCATGCCCATCCATTGGAAAGTTCACCAACCGCATAGGACAATCAGCATTAATGGTAAGTCTAGGATACATTAAAGCAGATGGCATTGAAAAAGAAATGGTATTCAGGAATACTGTTGAATACAGGGAAAACAAATGTCAACCGAAAGCAGAAGGCTTTTACCTCATTGTGTAAAGAATAGTTCCATTCTGCATAATTCTGAAAAGTTTGTTAGGAGTAGTCATATTATGAGCAATTGACTTTTTTCCATTTCTGAAAAAGGTGTCTGGTGTCCAGATTTTACTGACCATTAAATTGTTCAATCTCAAAATTTCAGTTGGCCCACCAAATTTCAACCTCTCATCGGTCCATGTCTGACGAAAGAAAACGTCCATTGTGTATTCCTGTGGAAAGCAAATAGGTGAGTTATGTGTGTGAGCCAGCACTCCTGAGGTGCTGTGTATACAGTAACTCATGGGAGACCCTAATACACTTTAATGGCATTCCATTTACCACTTAGACACTTAATCCTATTATCATTAAGTAGTTAC
>VZSV01000015.1:2402472-2435433 GCA_013398735.1 Nothocercus julius
CAGGGGCTGGAGGGACGGCGCGCGGCCGGAGAGCAGTGACAATAATCGAATAAGGCATTAGGGGAGATTAGAAGGAAGAAATCCACTGCTAGTTTTGGCATGGAATTAGCAGGGACCCGTTAGGAAATCTGGAAAAGCGCTGGCATCTTGCTGATAGAGATTATGTTAGAAATGGCCTCAGCTTTTATTATGTTTATGGTTCACTGAGAGATTATTAAGCAGCTTCTGCATCATTAGAACTTGAAAAAATATACAGTTTTCCAATTTGCTGTTGTTTTTTTTTTTGACTTTTTTTTTTAACAGATTTTCTCATGATCAGTCTTTTAGAGCTGTAGAGAGCACGTGAATATCTCATTTTCAGCATAAATATGTCTGAACTGTCAACTTTTAGAGCTGGTTCAGGGTTTGAGGGGAAAGAGTAGTCTTTTTCTGGTTTTATTGCTGCTGCTTTTTGTTAATGCTAAGCTGTTTTGGAGGGTTACGTGCACAGATTTTGCTTGGACTTTAAACGAGGGCTTTATCAGGACTTCTGTTAGAATCGGAGCTTCTTACTTTTAAACCACTGGGACCGCATATCATTACTCAATTTTTCCTTACAAGTACTGACTGGATCATTACTGCCCATCCTTTGGTAACTGTGTTAATATAGTCAGCCCTACAGGAAAATAAGATCAGGCTTCTCCAGCTCTTTCTGTGACCTTATTACTTCTTCTAAAGCCAATGGATGATGTAGCACGTATGTCATTTATCTACACTGTAAACAAAGCAA
This sequence comes from Nothocercus julius, assembly GCA_013398735.1. NCBI lineage: Eukaryota > Metazoa > Chordata > Aves > Tinamiformes > Tinamidae > Nothocercus > Nothocercus julius. The sequence goes on from VZSV01000015.1 coordinate 2,403,242, forward strand.
TTGGGTCAATTTTCTTTCCTCTTGGTAATGCAGAAAACAGGTTACTACAGCAAAGCAAATTATTTTGATAGAATTTTGTTTCATAAAGCACATTTGCATTACCAGCTTCTAAGAAAGTATGGTTAATTATCAAGAGATGGAAAGCAAGTGTTTGCATGGAACTAGGTGAATCGTATTTTTATTTGACAGTAAGATGTGAGGTTTTCTTAGCTAAAGAGAGTCCAGGTCTGAGGCTGGATGCTGCCAAGCTTTTCACTTAAAACTTTGACTTCTGAAAGAGTGATGCTACAAAACGAGGAGAGTATGAGAAAGGCATTAGAAATGAGAGATGCCCTCTGTCATTGAGGCTCTTCCCCTGTTGTTGTGGGCTGTAGTGTCATAGGTGGCTGGCTGGGCTCTGATTCTGCCTTTGAGCATTTGTGAACCCCAGAGAGGCTTTAGCACACTCTGCGAACACACCAATCTGTGAAGTCTTAATGTGAATGTCTTGATCCAGCTCTGCTGAAGTTTTTCTTGATATTCAGAGCAGGTTATAAGCATGAGTTTATTCACTAATGGTTATTCACTAATGGTAAGCACTAACAGTAGTACAACCTCTATGAAAAATCAGGGTTTGTATGAACTATTAGGCCATAGAAAAGAGAAATTGGCTAACCAGAACTGCCTTTCCGGCAGAGGGTTATTCTTCCATCTGCACATCCAGACTCAAAGCCGAGCAGTTTGAAACCTTACCCCATTTCTCTATTCTTACTGACATGTTTGAAGCTTTTAAATGCATCACTCTTCTCAGAACACTAAAACTCTATTTAGCATTTTAAACACCACTAATACCCATTTTAAAAAATAAACTTCCGTTAGCATTAAATATGTGAATACTTTTTTAAAGTCTTTTTTTTTTTTTCCCTATATATGTTGGAGCACTTTATTCACTGTTGAGAGATATCTGTTTGGTTGCTTACCTTAGGTCTCCTCTTGGAATAATATCCTTTTCCTTTTTGAAAAAAGGATATTGAAAAAAAGGGAAACATTACCTTACCAAAATATTTGCAAGAACTCTCTGCTTTCATTCACGAAGTGATTTAGAGGAGATAAACTTCTTTAAAAGAAACATATGATTTGTATATACCAGCATCTACTTTGTAAGTTGCAAATATCCAATTTGTCAAATAATAATATAAAGTACAGTGAAATTAGGCATTTTGGGGCAAGTTACTTCCTTTTGGTGATCTGATTATCCAGCAGCTTTTTAAATAAGCATTCTATGGGCATTAAAAGCTCAAGGCTGCATAGAGGCCTACAAGCTTCTCTTAGCCGCTCTGTATTTGCTGCACTTCCACTTGCACTGCTGTGGATTGCACAAGAATGTGTCAGCTATAATCCTATCACTTACAATTGCCTCTTATTCACTACTACCCTCTTTCAAATTAGACTCCTGTGTAAAAAAATCCACAAAAAGTCTGCCATTCAGTAAGAGCAGACTAGGATTTGAGGCAGTGAGGTGGATTTTTTTCCCCAGGGCAAAAAAAAAAAAAAAACTCCCTACTTTTTTGGACTAGTTTGAATCTGGGTATGGTTGGACTGATAGTACAGCAGCTGTTCTGGGACAAATGTGATTGTCTTCTCCAGAGTGGGGCATCTGAATAGGAGCAAGTTTTAAGAAATTTGTATATTTGGTACATGCCCAATCATGGAAACTCATGTTATCACTTATTAAGGCTGAAAAATGGGTGCCCTGTGAAGAAAACAAAGAAAAGAGAATGCTACCAATAGACTAAATGTTTTAAGAGCTCACTGAGCTCTTTTTATCTTTTTCACTTAACACAGAGCAAGCTCAAGGGGTGATCTGGACAAAGCAATACTGGTCAGATAAAAAACAATTCAGCATTTGTCTTCCAATTAAAAAAAAAAAAAGATCACAACATTTTCCCTGAAACAGGATATGTTGTATTGACTTCCAGTCTAATCTAGAAAGGAGCTCTTCAGGAGGATCACTTACCAATCTTGACTGTCATGCCAGTTAATGAGTTAGTTTATTTTGATGTTGATTTCTCTTGTTCACTGTTCTTGATTCCAGTTCCCTTATTCTAGCAAAAGGCTCTCTTCTCTCTTTCTCAATAGCTTTATATCATGGCAAGCTTCCTAAGTCAACCATAGAAATCCTTTTACCACTCATCCCTGCATCACATAAGGGCTTGATAGCGAATAACAAATTTGGTGGAGTGCGTTAGTTCATCAGTGCTCCCAGGCTCTGCCAGCAGGTACATGAAGGAATAGGTTGATGTCTACCTACCCTTCCACCAGTGTAAAAGTGCCTTAAGATTTGTTAATTTGTTCTTTATTTCCATTCAAATAACAGGGTAGAAGGAAAGCAAGGTAAACCTGGATTATCTGGCACAAATTAGAGCAGCATAGTGGCTAGTCTACACTGTTCCTTTTGGGTCAGAAATACTTGAAAATGAAAATTAGGGCTTAACAGTATAGAAATAGAGGAACACTTGAAGAACATCAAAAGAACCGTCCTGGGTCAGGTTAACAGTATAGCTCAGTATTTTGGTTTGTAGTATGGTCTAGATTTCTCTAGCTCTGAGGAATCTTGACCTCTACTGAGTGAGCTAGAGTTACACAGAAGTTGTCAGGGAGAAATTAGCAATGCCCCTATCCTTTATTAATTTGTGTACCTCCTTTTCAAACCCTTTTATATTCGTGGCCTTTAATCCCTCTAATGACAGTAACAAAATAATACAAAGTACAGTGAAATTATGCACTGTGGGACATATTGTTTCCTTTTGTTGAGCAGATAATCCCAATGCCTGACAGCTACTTAAGAGCCTCCTAGGATGCTGCTGAGAACAGTGCAGTATCATTTCCTTTTCACCTTCCTCATTAAGTGTGATTTTATAGATATCTGTCATGTCCTCTCCCATCGTTGCTTTTTCTACCTGAAAAGGCCTAGCCCCGTCAGTTTCCTATGAAAGCTGCTGTGTGTGTCGTGTTAACCTTGTGCTTCTTCAACTCTAGCAGTGCTCTTGTGCAGAATTGCAAGCAATATTCACTAGGTGGGCATAATATGGATTTTGATGTGTTCTAATCTGTAGAAGGTGCGTAAACTGTTAGATTTCTGTGGCAGTTCAATATAGAGGAGTGAAGGTTAACAGTTCAGTTATCCAAGTATTGCTGCCTCCTGTAAAGAGCGTAGCACATCTCTCCTTGCTGCCTTGGCCTGTTGAAAAGGATGATTCGCAAGTCACAAAATTCACAAGGTTAGCGTGGGTAGTTTCTGTGCTCACACAGCTACTCCCTGCTCAGTCCCTGAGTAGCTTTCCTACTTCTATGCAGCACTGGGCTCTGCTGTGCGCTTATACTGCTGTTGTAATAGATTAATGAAAGTTGTAAATTAAGGAACAAAAGTTTCAGGTTCGGACCTCAGTGTGAGTTCAAGTGCAGTGAATCAGTGAGAGTTTAGAGGGAATCCAGTTTAGTGTAATATATGTGTTGAGGAAGCTAGAGGGAAGTGTACCCTTGCACCAGCTTGAACCCTTCCTAGACTTGCTTGGCTGCCTGTTATTATCGCACTTCTGCCTCTAGCCCAGCAGTTCCTGCCCGGCTGCATCAGTCTCTGGTGGCAAGACCTGGGCAAGTGGACTGGAGTGCTTGAATGAGTCACAGAATTTCAGCCTGGGACTTCCCTGCAGGAAAATGATGTGATAGTATTTCTTGAAAGAAATTTGCAGAGAAGAGTCAGAGACAGGCAAGAGATTTCAAAGCAAAAATATTCCAGCCTGTCCTCCAAAATGCTAAAACCAGACCTTGAATGGTAAAGACAGTAGACGGGAATTTCATGGACTTTGCTGTCTGTTGCAGAGCTCAAGCGTTTTATGAGCTAAGTTTATGAGCTTTATGAGTTTGTGCTTTCTTCAAGTGAATTTGGAATTCTCCAGTGTGAGACAGATTTGTTTTCTTTCTCCGCAGTTTTAAATACTTTGAACCAAAAAGTTGTGTACTCCTTGGTTTGTTTTCTAATTACAAAGAGAAATGCTCACACTGTTAAAAGCATAAATTCTTTTACCAGGGAACACCAAGACACTAGAAAGTTTTAATGAGTGTTTAATAAATGTTCGGCTTTCAGGACAGTTTGAAAATAAGGATGCCTTCTGATAAAATTCTGTGGAAATAGTAACTTTTAAGTGACCTGCACAAACTTTGTAAAGCAATATTGACTGTGGAGTCAAAACCAGAAGTCTCTTGGGAATTATTCTTTCATGAGAGTAATGGAAATATTTAGCTTGTAGAAGTTTTGTCAGCAGCATACGCTTTGGGCATATAAGCAGACAGTTTGGAAATTTGTTGAGAAAGTGGCATGAACATGACAACATCTTATAAAGGGTGGATGGGAAATTGAGAAGTGTGGTGGCAAGATTACACTTTCCAGCAGCTAAATTTTATCACCTTGTAGGACATCATTAGCACTGCGATGAAAAGATGGTATTTCTAATTCACTTGGGAAATCCTACTGCTGAAAACTAGAAGAGTTTGCAACAGATGAAAACTTTGAGAAACTTGTTTGTTTTTAACTGAAGAATTCTGAAATGAAAATAGATAATTTGTGGCAACTAGACAGTTAAAGTATGACTGCAATTCATTTTTTGATATTTGTAGTTAATCTCGTAAGTGCTAACTGATCTGTCCTGATAGAAATGTGTCCCCTTTCTTTCTTCTCAGCCCTGAAAAGTGCTACATGAGAAGAAACACGCTTTCATGGTGTGGATTAAATTAGCTGAGGGAACATAAAAATCCTTTTTTAAAACAGTGCCCCTTTCAGATTTCAAGGTTTGTGGTTTTACCATCTATTTATTTGTGAAGAAACTCATGTGTTAATAATGATAATATTTAGTAGAGATACAGTTAAATATCCTTGCACAAAAATCCTTGCAATCCTTGTATCCTTTCAGTTCTGCGTAGATGAGACCCATGCTAGTCCTTCTTCTCAGTAATCTTGCTGCCACAGGACAATGTTAATTCTCCTCTGTTTATCCTTTCGGTGTATTTCCTCTGCCTTCATATTCTTCAGGGAGACTGTATCTCACATATTGCTACCTATGTCCCTCGCCCCAGTGCTTATGTTGAGTGTGGATGAGTCATTTGCTCACAGATTGCCATGTTGGTAGCTCACAACACAGGTAGCTGGCACAGAATAGAGCAGCTCTCAGCTCTGAGGGAGCGCAGTACCGTAAAGGCACCTTTCTTCTTTTCACACTTGTCTTCTATGAAGATCAGCCACAGTGAAATTTTTTTTTCCAACTCATACATGCAAATTTGAGTTATGTGCCTGCAAATACATATACACAAATATACAATCTTATTTTAACATATTAAGTGTTTAATAGCATTCAAGACTGAAATAGATTTTGTTTTATATCCAGCAAAAGCAGGGGCCCCCATGGGCAGAAATACACATACTGTTCCAAACCTCATATTGATTCAAAGACATTATTCAATGCACATTGTAGCAGTAATACTTCAGTAAAGAGAGGAAACTTGCTTTTGGCAAATCCACTGGGCAGCAAATTAAACAAATTGTTCATTAAAATATTTTGAAGGTTGTGGGACAGACCACTGCTCCACTGCTAGCACTTGTTCCACCTGCACTGCAGGTATATAGCTGACATTTCAAAGCAGAGACAGAAGGAACCGTAGGGACCGTGGTAGAAATACTATTAAGCAGGATTGGATGTATTTCAGTCACTTTCTTTTTTTTTTCCTTTTTGAAGTGCCATCACCAAACGTAGAACTGGTGGATGAATGATCTTTCAGGGAAGCATGGCAAAAGGAAAGAAATGCTTCACTTTTTGAAATCTTGAGAGATATTCTCCAGAAAATATTATATATTATTCTGTCAGCTTCCCAATTTTGTTATGCTGCTCCAGGGTTTTTGCAAGATGTTTCTGTTTGGAGAGACAATGTTCTTTAAGATCTCAGTGGTACCATGTTGAAAACCAAAGCCTGATCCATTAGGTTATGTTAACTGTACTTGGTGTTAATTAGTCATTGTTATTAGCATACAGATAATCTTCACATAGTTATTCACAGCTAAAGAATGAGGCTTGGCCCTATTTTACCAGCAAGAGAATAGTAGTGTCTGTCTCAGGACAGAATGGTTGTAATAGAGGAGAAGCAGATTCTACTATACTTTTTTTTTTTTTTTTTTTGGTTCCTGAAGTTCACATATCCCTTGCCATCATGGCTGTACTGGCAAATGGCTCAGCCCTAGTCTAGAAGTAGGTTCTCTGTGTGTGCTGGTACAGCCAGCACTGGGCTTGTTCATGGTTGCTTCCCACATGCTCAGACCACACCAGGGTAAGGTGCCAAGCACCAGGTGAAAAGGAGGCCCCTTTGTAGCACCTGCACTTGGCTAGGACGCTCTGGCAACACAAATTCATTTCACCTGAACTGGTGTGAAGCTTAGTGATTATATAAGAGTAATGAGGGGGAGTTTTTTTTTTTTTTTTTTTTTTTTATTTACAGGCAGTGTACTAAATTGAAGTGGTGTTTGCCCTGGTTCTTCCTTCATGTTTCAAGAATCACTGAGTGTAGTTTCGCACTTCTTCAGAATCTCTTTGCTTTTGGAGGTAAGCCTCTTCTGTACTGTTGGGATAAAATGCTAAACTCAAATGCAGAGTAAAAGAGGTCTGTGCTGTTTCTTGTTGTTTGTGTGGTAGTAGGTATCTAGGACTGTATTTGGCAATACAGAAGCTAGATATAAAAGGATTTATAGACAGAGGAAAGTCACATTCCTTATTTACAGTGTTATCATTTTGCTTCATATATAGATAAAGCTGACCATAAAAGTAAGTGAAAGTGGACAAGTTAAGAAAACTAGGCAAGTAGTTCAGCAGATTGGGTAACTGTTAAATAGGTTGCTTAATATCTTCTCTTCTTGGGTACCTTTGCTTATGAGTACACTGAGTACAATCCCCACTTTTCTCTGATCGTACTCCCGTTTCTCTCTAGCTTTTGACTTGTGGTTCCATGTGAACTAATGCAGAAGTGCTAGTTTCTTGCAGTGGCTCCGAGTGAGATGAATGCACATTAACTGTATAATGTCTTAAATACATATATCTTATGTTACTAAGCATATTAATATGTGTTTAATATGTGCTACTAAACATACATTAACACGTTGCATCCTTACTCCCTAGCAATAACCGGTATCATCCCAGTTAACACAACTTGGCTATGGTTGAAGGCTGGATATGTATCATTTTGCTGTAGGCAGTCACTGAAGCATGTTATCTATTTTAGTCTTTATTTTGTATTTTCTCTACTTTTTTTATACTGCTACGTTAGAGGTATATGTGCTTGCACAAAAGTAGTGAATGCTTGACTTTTTTTGACTGCTTAGATAGAGATAAGCTGGTTAAGTGTTCCTTAATTAGGCTCATTCTCAACAGCTGCTTGAAGTTATTAGGAAAGATTACATGGTTGCGTTGTAGAAACAGCTAAGATGTGTGCTTAATGCTCTGTATTGCTAAGAAGAGTAAGATGGGAAGTTGTTTTATTTTCCCTCTCCCTGCCTTAGTAAGAATAGTACAAATGTTAAATAGTGGAGTTTACCTGTGGAACTAGCAGATTTTCTATGTCTCTCCCTTTTTGTATTGACCTAATCTTTATATGTCTTGACCTAGTCTTTATATGTGTAGTGAAATGTATTCATTAGAATTATTGTATCACTATTATATAGATGCACCACCAATGTTCCTAATGTATGTAATGTATCCTAAACAATTAATCTTTAAACAGTTTGAAAAATATTGTCTGTCTTTGTAAATATTTTGCTGTGGTCTTTGAGACAGAAATTATCCATCGCATGTTTGCAACCATGCCAGTCTACTCAAATGACTGCCCTACACAATTAATTACTCTTATTGCAAAATCTATAAGCCCTTTCTTATGTTGCAGTTAAGGCATGGTAAATTTTTGTCCAAGGTATTACACTTAATTCTGCTCTCCTGAGTATTGCAAGGCCTCTTAAAGAACCTAACAAAATTTTTAGTTAGTTATTCTGTATACTTCGATAATGATTATCCCTAAATGCCTCGCTATAAAGAGTAACTAGCTATTTTGGGCACTAAACACACGTATTTGAGTGAAAGATTGACAAAGAAGCCAGTTTTAATGCACAAATTTGTAACTATTTATTACATCCTGACCTAGCATGAAAATCATGTATTATGTATAAATGAATATTAAAAACTGAGGTTGGATAGAAGAGCACAAAAAAGCCCACAACACAAATGTAATTTATTTCCAATAAAAACAAAAATATTCTAATGAAATCCTGATTGAGAAGATAACTTGAAAGTGTAGTTTTATTTCAATATTTTTAAGGCTTATTTTTACAGAAGATTGTGCAAATCACCAAAGATTACTAAAGTGCTCACATGCTTGATGTGTATTTAATCTAAAATCATTTGTGATGTATTTAACACAAAAAGTAATCTATTAATCTTTTTAATCACTTTGCCATAATCTCAGAAATCATAAGAATTTTGAGTTATCTGCACCTTGTTTTACAACAGCATTGAAAATTGTTAGTTATTTCAATTTTTTTTTTTTCTCCTCTCCTCCTCAGAGATTTATAGCACTGGATATGCTGTGCTATGGATAGTATTTGTACAGTAGATAAAAATCATATTTCTCAGATGAGCATCTTGGAATCAGTAATTTGCCATTGGTTATAAAGCATAGAAACCCTGATTATAATAAGTACTTTAGAGATATTTATAGACTTTACTAGAAAGGAGATTTGGCGGAGGCTGAAATGGGAGAGAGAAAATACAAAGATTGTTTGCTTAAAATACTTACCAGATGTTCTTTGTCACGATACATACTAAAAGACGGGAATATATTCTAGAATAATTATATTATAACACTTGCCACTCAGAAGCTTCTCAAGTTGCTACTAGTTCTTTTTTTATTTAAAAAAAAAAAAAAAAGTTTCAGTCTTGGAATAGAAACATACATAAGTTAAAAAATGTTGTCAATACTTGGATTTAAGCGATTTTTTTGAAAGGTTGTTATTTCTTAGATAATCAAGGCAAATATTCCAGTCCTATTCATATTGGGTTGTACATTATCTCACCAGCTCCCTCCCAAAAAAGGGAGCAATGTGCACTAGGAGTATGAAATCTGACCCTGAACATCAGGTCTTATGTATGGACTTGAGAGATGCAGTGAAGGTCTTTGTTCTGATGAACACGAAGAGATGGCAGCAAGAATTCCGCATGGAAGAGCTCTAGGTCGCAGGTACGCAGTGACTGAAGGCGTTAGGTTGCTGCTTTGCTTAGACTTATCTGGACTTTATCCAAGATTCAATGCCAGCATCTGCAGTAAGTCACCTGGAGTAAAACAAATATCAACCTGTGTGTGTACTCAAAACCCAAAAGCCCTGTAATGTACCTTTTATCCATATGCTGCACTGCCCTCATTTGCAGAGGGAGGAGTAGCTGTAGCACAGGCTATACGTTCAGGGCCTTATGCATATCTACAGATCTACTTTGCGCAAAGGCTTGAGAAAGCTCCTTGTGCTGTTTCAAATAACTGGTGTTTCTCACACTCAGTCTCTTGCAGGCTTCGCTGTGAAGGTTTCACTGCTTTGCTTTCCATCCACTCTTTTTAAGCACGACTGTTCTCTTTGCCCTGTCCCTACAGCTCTGTAGATGTATGGGAATGCTCGCTACTGGTTGTGGCAGGCTGCTTTTTCTGACTCCGAGTGTGCTTTTTTGTTTATCTTGTTTGTTTGTTTTCTTCCCTCATGTCATCAATGGTGATTTTAATTTCCATGGCCTCCTTCCCATTAGACAGCAGTGAAGCAAATCATCAACTTATACTTCTAATTTTATATTTGGTTAAAGAAGTTTGGTATGAAAGATTGCTCTTTTCTCCTATTTTAGTAGCTTTGCATTTATTAGGTCTTGTATACTAAGCTGTATACTTTTATATATCCACATAAATATACGATCAGCTCCCATCTTTTCATTTCATTAAATAGTCTGATATATAAAAGCAAAAACCATATAGCGGACAAAACCATTATGTTTTAGGAATTGAAGGAAAAGTAACAGTTTAACGGCAGCTATTTTTGTCCTCTTTATCCTATTTCCCAGTATAATTATTTCTAGATCAGTGTCCTCCTTTCTACATCCAGGCTTCTGTGAATATTTTATGCTTTTTCTTTGTTGTAATTTATTCTGTAATTTGTTTCTCCCAGTTTTTATAGCTGCCATATTTTTGCTCTTCAAGAAAGCATTCATAGCATTAAAAAAAAAATCTTGCTTAATGCTGATGTTATTTTTGTAAGAACATAACTTTCATTTAAACATCTCAGACTTTCTTTGTGTTTAGAGCAAATGATTGTATCAATATTTCTAACTGAATCTTAAACATGACTTCATTGGCATGCAAATGTTCAAATTATACATAGAGAGGTACGGATAGCCTCAGGTTAGCAAGGGTCATGGGTCAAAGCGGATTTATGGTCCAAGACTAAGACTCAGCTTTTTAAATTCTGAGTGCTTGGATTTGTCCAAGTAGCTAGTATGTCGACTTTTATATATATATGTGTGTATATATATATGAAATATATATATAACATATATTTATATATATATATGTTGTTTTTTATCTGCGTATGGGAAGAATGATGCTAATCCACTTGGAAATGCTCTCTGGTCAATGGATGAAACCTGTTGCATGTAGCTTCTAAACCAATGAGATGGTCATACTATGATGGCTGAATGAGATATTTGCTATATACCAGTGCATTGTAACCAAAGTGGGGGGGGAGGGGGTTGTGGAAATCACATTGGATAAAGAACAGTTTCTGTTTACTAAAGCTTCAAAAGGGAAGGCAATCCCAGTATCCTTACTAAATATATTGTTGTGCTTATTTTTGCATACTTGTTACCCAATTTTAATAAGTGAATCGTTCTTTATGAGTAAGCTGAAAGCTTTTTTCCAGATAACTTTTGCTATAAAAATAGTGTTCTAAAAATGCTACAGCTGTAATGGGAGATTACTTGGCCCCACTTTGGTGGCTTCCGTCATGTCGAGTAAGTTCAGGTCACTGTCCTGCCTGCCAGCCAGGTGTAATTTCCCTTTGCAGACTCATTCTGTTAGGTTTTTGAAGCCTCTGTTTCTGCTCTTTTAGTTTAAATACCCTTAAATTTTAAATTCTTGGTTTTATCCTTAGTTGCATGTACTAACCTCATGATAACATTTTTGAACGTGATCCTACAAGCACATATGATTAAGCTCATCTAAAGTCAAGGGTATTAGGTATGCATGGGAGACTTAGCACATACGACTCTTCATGAGAAGACTATACCTTCCAGAAGATTGGATGCTTTCATAACAGCCCAGCTCTTTCTTAATACAATTCATTTTTGTGTATGGCCCTCCATATGTCTGAATTTGGGATGAAGGTAAAAATTTAGTAATAGCCAGATTAAAAATGCTAATGATTATAAAATTTTGCATTGAAATATGTTTGTCAAAATAAATAAACTCTGAGGTTTTGTTGCATTCTTTACCTGAGAAGAATCTGAGACTTCCTCTGATGAGGTACTGCTGTAGGTTTCTGAAGTTTTCCTGTCTTGGATCCTCAGCAGTCTTACTAGACTGCTCATGGGAGAAGTGTAGTTTAAGCCTTTGGGCTTCTGTTCTTTTGGCACCAGTGCTACCTGCACTGTCTTTTTATCTGGGTTCCTGTGATGGGCAGGGCAAATCATGTTTGGAAGGCTGCAATAGTGTGAAGGTTTTGGGGAGCTCAGTGTTTTGGGGTCTTGTAGCCAGTTTTTATAATTCAAGTTTCAATATCCATTTTAGAAAGGATTGCTTTTTCCTATTCTGGGATAATGATATTGCCTTTTTCCTCTTTCCTTTTTTTTGTGTTTGCCTTACTGATTCAGATTTTTTTTCCTTGTAGAGGTCTGTTTATGACCTTAGTTTGTGCAGTGCTGAGTACAAGTACTACTGCATCTTGTGGTGCTGCTGTATGCCTATTTATTGACAAGTTCACATTTGTCTACTGATGCTTTTAAAATTACTAATCAAATACCTCAGGGGAGTTATCAACTTTCCTCCATTACATATATATTTTAAGTCAGCAGCAGATTTAATGGATAAATTTCAGTCACAAATTCATTCTGTAGGAGTGTGGTGTTGAATGTCTGTCAGTTTTGGGAACCAAAGACTATGAAATAATTCTAGTTCTTGTTGTCTGGCAAGTTACAGTTTTCTTTCAACATACTACAATATTATTTTTGCCAACATTCCTTCCCAAGTAAAATATCATTGTAAATCATTGTAAATCAATGTAATATCAAGGTAATCAAGGTAATATCAAGGTAATATCATTGTAATCAAGGTAATATCATTGTAAAGGAAAACTTTATGCCTTTTATTTTGGCATATTTGAGCTAAGAAAAGGAGGACTTTTTTCATAAAAATGATAAACCAATTTAGGTTGGAAGGGACTGCTGGATGTCACTTTGTCTAACTCCCTGCTCAAAGATTCAACATTAGATCCCACTCCAAAGTTAAATCAATTTGTTTAGAGTCAAATCCACTTAAGTTCTGAGTATCTCCTAGGATGGAGTTTACACAACATTTCCAAGTAGTCTGTACCAGTGTCTGACCAATATTCCTTTGAAATTTTATTCTTTTTATCTAGCTGGAATTTCTCTTCATGCAATTTTTATCTGTTGGCCATGCCCTTTTTGCTGTTTTATATTAGTGTGCTGGTGCTTTTTATAAGAAAGAAACAATCTAGATCTTCTCAATTTAGAACATAAAATCTATTTCAAGGTGGGAGAAAAGGTCTGATGAAAATTCATTCTTCCTGTGGGAATCAAAAGTTAGTCATGTCAACAGTGAAACTCTTACTATGCTTGAAAATTTTTAACCTTCTTCCTCACTCCTACCCCATTTGCCAGTCACCTATTGCTCTCAAAAGCCTACACAAGTTTGCTGAAATGCCAGAAAGCAGCACAACTAAATAATGATTTGGCCCTTTTTGTGAACAATACAAATTAGTAATAATCTATATTGCACAGTGTTATGGAAGATGTGAAATTAAAGGAAAATGGCAATGTAATGGGGAATGGGTTGTAGTGATGATTTCTTCAATAAGGTTTCTTTAGCCTCCACTTGCTATCTCACATCTCCTTTGAAAGTATTCCAATTGTATGTACTCTGAGTACTTCGAAGCAAAGAAAGTATTCTTAGAAGCAGCAATATTGGAGAACCCTGGTTGAGCTAAACCTTGCAGCAGTTCTGACAATTACTGATACCTAACAAAACAACCCAGGTTCACCACCAGCTGAGCCTAAGTTGATCGCTATGCAGCGATTTCATTTTGTTTTCCTATCTCCATCTACTGGGAGGAGGCTATATTACACATTTATCTGGAATGACTACATGTGTGATCACCCAGATGATCATGAAATTTTCTTCTGTTTGAACTATGACCAAACTGAAGTTTGGATCTGTATGCAAATATAAAAATTAGTGAACTTTGATCTAGCAGCAGTAACAATGTTATGAAGATAGCAATCACAGCCCAGTATAATCTTCTTCATATCATAACTATCTGTTGAAATTTACAGTTGATTTTTAATTGACAAGCAGTTAAGTGAGATGGATGTTAGAGAATTAATGTAAATGCAGATTTTCTTAATGTATATTGTTTGCTTTTTAAGATACTCGGCAATAAAGCATTCCTTTCAAGGCAATAAAGTTGAATGTGCATCAAAAATATTTGAGTTTAGAAGTTTGGTCAATGTGGTGTTATACTCTTGTACTTCAAGAGCTCATACTTTATGTTAGAACTTAGCTGGTTTTGGCCGGGGGAGGAGGGGGTGGAAATACAACTAGATATGGAAATGCTATAGAAACTCTAGTTTGCTAAGGCAAAAAAAAATCCAAGGATATATTGACTGAACATAAGCCTTAAAGTGAGTTTCCTTTGAAAGGACGGTGATTCAAGATATAAGAGATTATTTCTTCCTAAATTTATGTTGTAGATTATTTTTAAAACTCTATTGCAAATGTAGAAGAAAAAAGATCAAGGTGGCCAATCAGCATTTGTAAACCACCTATTCCTCATACAATACTATAATAACTGCCAAAACTTGTTTTGAACGGCTGAGGAATACGTGATGGAGGAATAACAGCTCTCCTAGAACTGCCTTTCTCTGCTCGGGTTTTCATCAATGAAGGACAGCTAATCCCTTCTCTACAGGAAAGTATGAACAGTGGTTTGAATCCAGTTATGTTTGTTGCACAAATTTTCAATCAAATTAGGTAACCTATCTTGAGATTGGACCCTTATGTGAATCAGCAATACATGAAAGTCGAACTCCTGCCTAGCGTTGCTGTTCCCTGGGGTAAGTTTTATAGATGGACTTGTGTCTTCTGTCATTTTTTCAAGTTATGTTGTAAGTCCTTCTTGAAACTGATGACAGCTTGACCTTCTGACTGACTCAGTCAACAGCAGCACCTGTGAGTTGTAAACAGTGAAGAGAATAACTTTATTTTTAGCAGATACCTGTATTTAAGGAGAACTTAAAGCAGCTTGCTAAGACAAATGCATTTTATAATCCTCATTTCTAGGAGCTATTCAGTGCATGCTACAGCTGTGGGTGACTTTTCTGTTTGCTGAAATCACTGCATCTAAACTGGAATGGTCTTTTAGTAACTGTTAAAATCCAGTACCTTTGCTTTTTTATTTTTTAAAGTGGCTGTCATGCAGCGAACCAAATCTCAAAGTTTTGTGTTTACTTTGCTAGAAATACCTAAATCTAACAAAAAAAAGGTCTTTCAGTATACCTTTCTGCTCTTTCAATTCTTCCTAAATCTTATTACTATGTCTAATAGATGAGATAAATCATCCAATTTAATGAAACAGTAAACACAGATCATAAGCTAGTTTCAACAGAATCATTAGCTTATCTAGAGTAGAGGTATCATAGGGTATGGTTTAACTTGAAACCTGTGAAATCTGTTCAGGAACTGCTTCATCTCTTTTAGTGTAATGCTATCAAAAGAATTGTTTAGAATTTGTTTCCCCCTTTTTAATTAGATGATTAGGGCATAAATAAACAAATATTGCAAGTATTGCTAATAGTGACTGAAGGAAAATTTAATATATTAGAAGGCACAACCTGATAGTGCACAGAACTATCTCTAACACTGAAGGAAGGTTCCAGGTAGACTAAAGGAAGAAAGATGTTGTTTCAGATATGTCTTTATTAATTGTTCTCTATACTCACACCTAAACAACATGAAAAATCCACTAAGTGAACTCTTTACAAGAACAGTTGTTTGTTTCAATATTCTGATATATTCATGCATTCAAAACAGGTGAACACCTTATATATTCAGCTGACTTTCTTAGTTTCAGTATTTCAGGTTTAGGGTCCTTTTTTTGCTTCTTGCAAATTTTAAATTTATTGGCCTTGTCAGAAATAGTTTTGGTATTCTATTTTTATTCTCAAGGGACATGTGTGAGATTTAATTTGTGAAACTGTGCTAATAGAACAAAAGGAGACTTAAAAATTCTTTTTTTTTTTTTTTTTCTTATTTAAAGAACACCTTCATTATACGAGAAGATAAAAAATTCAGGAATCTCTACCTATCTCATCTTAAATGAGTACTCCCAAGAAATCTCTTCTGTTTCCTCATTCCTAAAACAGCAGCCATGTCACCTACAAGAGAACTTACTGAGGTAGGATAGAAAATATTGGATATTATTTCTCTTATTTTGAAACACAGTAATATAAACAGCAGGATTATCTAAATTGGCTTCTGCCTTGAAGCATTGAAACTTTACCTAAAATGGTTTGATTTTTTTCGGAGAACTTCTGTTGAAAAATACTGCTCTTTGACCTAGCTGAACTGAATACCTTTGATGACTCAGCCACAATGTGCATATATCGAAGTAGACTGCTTCAAGAGGGAGGAGTATACAGAGGGGCAGTACTTCTGTATTTCTCTAAGAGGGGCTGGAAGATTTTTTTTCTTTTTTTTTTTTTTTTTGAAAAATCCATCTGTAACTCTTTTGTGTTCATAAGCAAATCTATAAGCTGTTCTCCAAGTAATGACATCTGCACATGACTTAGTTAAGAGAGGACAGGAAATTGGTGTTTAAAGAAAAGCTTTTTTTGGTTTCCTCAAAATAAACCTACAATAATATAACTTTATTATTATTTAGATTGTGAAATGACACATCTGCATGAGGAAACCCAGAAGTATAAGAGAGGAGAACCTAAGAGGTTCATGAGTTATGATAGTCTCACCTTATCCTTTGTTTGCCCAGGGACTTACATTATAATGTGATCGCAAGACAGTGATAATGCTGGAATTAAATGTATTCAGGTGTAATTAATGAAAATATTTATAAAACTAATGGAACTAAATGGAAAATTAATTTTGTGCAATGGAGAGCTAGATGTTCACAACTTTTAAAAACATTTCGTCTTCGACTTGAGAGATTTGAAAGGAATATGGAGATTTTCTGTGCTTTTTATAATTTCTAAGTTATCTCAAATAGTGTTTCCAAACAACCCATCACTTCTGAGCATCTCAAAGCTGGTAAGATCACTAGATAAAAAGAAAAGATCTGTAACAACTAGATCTAGATCTGTAACATGCTAGATTGGCTATGCTGAAGACCAAGGGACTGATTTATAAAGCTATTCAGGCACTTTGAAGATAGTCAGATGTTTAATGGAATTATTTAAATGCATTTTATGCAGCTGTGTCTGTTTCTTACAGAATTTTACTTGGTTGCTTTTGTTAATCCCATATGTATTTTCTACATTTTTAGGCTCTCTCTATATATGGCCTAAAGGCAGCTGAAGAGCTGAAATTTAAAACTAAAGGACAGATTTCTATTTCCCTTTACTGAAAGAGAACAAATTTGTAAGAGTAGTCCTTAAATAGGCAATTTAACTTTGATGAAATGTCATAAAAATATCTAGAATGACCTGTTAGAAATGTCTGTATATACTGTTTTTCACTACCATGATTCATTTATTAGGAACTGTAGCACAACTTTGATACTTTTAGCAGCTTTTCTTTTTCTCTCTGTCTTTTTAACAATTAAACTATTAGGCATTCCTGGCTCAGTTCTAATGTTTTGTAAAGTGAGTAAACCGTATATCCAGGTATATTTGTTTCTTTGTGGTAATACAATTCTGATAATTTTGTAAGTAATAGACATCTACAAAACAGGACACCTGAATTATGTTTTCTTTTTATTTTTTAATATAACTTTTTTTCTCTTTTCCTGCTCACAAAGTAAAATGACTAGAGATGAATAAAACTCCCACTACTGTTGCTTCAATTCAAAAAGAAGCATCCAGTTTCTTTGATGGGTTTATTTAACAGATGACTCATATAACCAACATAATGGAAACTTATCTTCATATACAACTGTCTGCTATGATGCTATGCCAGAATGTAGAAGGGGAAAAGGGAGAGTGTTTTCTTTCCTAGACTTGGCTGATATTACCATCTATGGTTTCCTTGATGTTATCCAACTGAGTACAAAGAATAGATTCCAAATGCATCACACAGTGTCAGATTTGTGTGTAAAATATACGGGGTTTTATATTTAATTCTAAATTGTCACACCTATAAAGGGTAGCTATGACTGAATGATGAAATTAGTGAGAGGATGAAACCATGCTACTATGGTCTCAGGCTGATTTTTCTTTTTACATTTTTTTTTAAAAAGCACCTCTGATAATCTCTTAATTTAAAACCAGAAGCTCCCAGGCTACAAGACCCTGTACCTACTTTATTTTCAGGCTTTCAGAGTAGAGAGCTTTTCTATTTATTTATCTTAAAAAGTATTTGTGAAAATATCATTTCATATAAAACACACAACACTTTTGCAACATCATCCATTGCGAGATGGCTTGCAAGAATATGAAAACAAAGAACATACATTTGTAATCAAGTATAATTTGTACTAGAATTTGTGATTCTAGTAAATATTTGCAGAGAGTAGATTTTGGTGTAATTATTGAAAGTGAAAGGAATACCAGATGACTTAAGTGATGTAGCTAAACAGAAAGATGTGAAGAATGCATAACAGAAGCACTTGGTAAGTCATAACTGAGTCACCTGGTAGTACTTTTTTTGCCTAAAAAATATGAAAGAACAAAAAGGTGATTAAATAACTATGATTTATAAAAATTCTTTTATAGGAAAGGAATAGCCAATGTATTCATCACTTGTGTATAAATACAGGTTTGTAAATATTTGTGTATTGCCAATGAAAGCATGGAAATGAACTGGCTTAGGAGAAGTAATTTGTGGATAATATACAGAGATAGTGATCCTAGTAATTCTGTCAATAGCTAGTAGATGCATAAGGTGGAAATAGGGGTGTTTTCTCTCTTCCTCTGCTATATATTATTAGCATGAATTGAATAAACCTTTCCTGGGTTATGAGATGATTCTATGGGATTATGAAAGGCTTGGAATTTCATCATTAAGTCTGTCAGTGCTATAGTAACTTCTTATCTAGCCCAGATCTTGCAGCTTTACTGCTCTGCGTTGACTAATTATGATAAGACTGTGGATAAAAGTGAAACGGATATAACTTGCTCAACTAAGATAGGCTTTTCTCTCCCTTCTGTACCCTTAAAGAGATGTAATTAAAGAAAAGCCAAATGAAAAATGGTTAAGGAAAGAATCATGATGGAACAGAAGAAACTGCAACATCTCTGTTAGAGCAGATGGAACATCAGACATGTTTTAATGTCCTCAGAGATTTAAATGTTTTGGCATTTTTTGTGCCCAAGTGTTTCTCTTGGTTTTCAAGATGAAGTTCAAGCCCTACAATGGACATGGTGTGTCCTTTGCAAGCTAAAACACAGCCATATAGTCCTGTAAATCTAGAGAAATGTATCTATATACTCAGTGGTGACTTGAGCAGATGCAGGCAGTTCCAGACTAGTCTGTCAGAGGACATTGTTCACCACAGCAGTGTTTCTGCAAAGCTCAATGATTAATGACCTTGAGGAGTGTTGTCTGAAGCTGGTGGGTTTATTTCAGTTGTGTACAAAGTGCGATATATAAGCTGAATGGCAAAAGAAATGGGTTGAAAAGGACAGTATTTTTGACCGTTTTGTGCTGACAGTACCTAAATGCAGTATTTCTAATGTATTTATTTTACAGATTTGAACAAGAATTTGACTTATCCTACCTCAGAATGTATATGAGTTGACATTTTCATAAGACCCATGCTGATTGCATGGGAGCAACACACTCTGTTCTAGCTAGTATAACCTATTTTTGTAATGGACATTTGGGTCAGTCTGTTCTCATACAAATTCTTAATAGATGCATTCTTTTTTCCTCCATCTATGCAGTCTAAATGTATGCGAAAAATGTCAAGTGAAAGGGCAAAATATAAGAACCGCATCCTTATATTTTCAAGAAGTTTTGTTACTACTATATAGTATGAGGCCTGTAAATATAAATCTTATGTTTTACTATAACTTCTGAAATTTAAAGTTACAACTTAAAAACTGTTTTGAGTTCAAAGAATAAAAGCTGGTGTCTCTGCAGATGGATGGCTGTGTCCTGTCTGCATGTGCAAACAGAAGTTGTACAGTCTCGTTGCCTGCACTTTGCTTTTAAAATTTAGCCTTTATTTTATTTACAGAGCTGTTTATTAAATAATGTAGGAAGTTGATTCCACTGTGCCTCTTTTTCACAAGGGTTGTAGTTTATAAATGAATTAAGATTATGTTCTGAAATAATTTTATCTTACAGCGAGATTTAATATGAAGTACATCTAATTAAAATCAGAATTTGATTACCAACTTCTGATCTACTCTAATACTTATGTATTTGGTTACCTAACAGAGTGCCAGCATTAAATTTTGCAATAATTGAGAAGTATGATTGCATTTAAAAGTACTTTGCAAATACTGCACAGTTGTTAAATTTAATAGCCTAACCAGACCGACAGAAAACATTAAAAATCATTTAAGTCTGCAGTATATTTCAATACACTTGGACCAATCTGTGAGCTTGAGGGAGTCAGTTTCACAAGGATTGCCAAACAGCTTTTGTGTCATTCAGGATTTTGCTAAAGCTAATGAAATGCCTTCGCAAAGGATTTCTTTCATGAGCAAGCAATATTCCTTTCGAACCACTGAAGAATTGCCCTGTGAGATATGGTAGTCAGAGCTGGAAAGTAGCTCTAGTGCCTGGGCCTTTTTTTTTTTTTTTTTTTCTCTCCTTTTAAAAAACAACAACAGCAACAACAACAACAACAAAAAACCTTAAAAGGCAGCTTCTTCTGGAGATCAAACATTCAGTTCCTGATAAATTCACAAGAAATACCAAGCTTTTTAGATCATATTAGATGCTGGGGAATTTGATGTCTTCACTCATGTGGTTTGCACCAAGAAACATGACTACTGATCTCGAGTCAGGAAAACCTCAAAATGAAAGAGGTAGTGGCAAGAAGCTTTTCAGGAGAGGAAAAAAAAAAAAAAGTATCAGACCTAGTACCTATCATTTGTATAAGCCTTTTATTCTATCAAGCAACAACTGAGATGGGACTGATATATACCTGAATATGCTGTTGTTACAGGACCTATGTATTTCTAAATCCTGATTTTAGGTCTTAGAGCAATAGAAGCTCAGCTTGGTGCTCTTCAGGTGGTTTTTGCCAAGATCTTTTTGATTCTGAGAGATTTTAACTGAGATGCTAGCAGGTGAGGTGCTGGTGGAAGCATGGGAAATAAAAACCGTGTTTCATGCACACTGCGCATGGGAAATGAGAGGGGAGGGAAAGCTTTTCTGATGAGTGGTTTGACAGCTCTTCCTTGACACTGAAGTGCTACTGATCTCTCTTTTTTTTTTTTTTTTTTTCCCCCTTCCCCCTCTTCCCCCCCCGACACACACACACTTTTTTTGATAGCTTTTTAAAATCTTAAGTCTGTGTAAAAAAGCTGTGTCTCATGCTGCATGGTGAGAAAAACAGTTCACTTGTGCATGGATTGCTGAAGAGCAGATGTTGAAGTACTCGCAAATCTGGGAAGGTATCCTCTGTGTCATGGGAGCTGCTGCTGCTCTTATTTCCGTGCTTGGCCCCAGAAGGGAGGGGTCCATGTTGTAGCCTGCAAGAAACTAAGCCTCAAGCAGAGGCCCTGCGGCCCTTCCAGGCACTGAAGACAAGTGCTTCGTCCCTCCCTCTGGCTCCTGCTTTGTATTTTGCTACTGGGCTTGTCAATACTGTTTCTTTTCTTTTTTTTTTTTTCTCTCTCTTTTCTTTTCTTCAAGCATTTCATAACGCACCGTTCAAAGTGTTGGGGAAAATGGGAATGCAGCAGCTTTTTCTGTGCGTTTCTTCCAGCGCGCAGCCCATGTCGGGATCGTCACCGGTCACCTAGGCAACAGCAAGGAGCTGCATTGGCTGTGCCCGCAGCCTCATCCCGGGAGCCGTGGGCCGCTTGGAGTGGCACCGTCGCACGGGTGGCACAAAGTAAGTAACGCTATGTGATTCACTCCTTCAGATTCTCTTATTTTGAAGTAAACCATGTGGAGCCCTTTTGAGAAGTTTGATTGGAAATGAGCAATGGATTGAATATTCCTCCTTTTTTAATGCAAGGCTTCTTGTTTTCTTTTTTTCTGTAGACACTTTTAACTTTGTTTCTAGATCTGTTTCAGGGTTTTGTCCGCAAGTGGTACCTGGTTGAGGCATGGGATATCTGCTTGTCTTCTGGGATTTCTGAGGTTCAAGAGGGTGAGTGTGCAGGGGAACCCACAAAACTTGGCCAACTAATACAAAACCGTCAAGCCCCAAGTGGCATAACAGAAGCACGTGAGTGTGGGGCTGCCTTCCTTTTGCATGCTCTGCTATTTCTGTGGCATTTGCTAGAGCAGGAGATCATGGTTGTTAAAACAGTTCCTAGTATTACATATTGGCATTATGCCTACTGGATGGTATATACTGGCCTAAATCAAGGTTAGACTTTTTTCTTTGCGAGTTGTTGCATTTTCTTCTGACTTTGGTGGTGAATAGGATGTGGTTGCTGACAGGACTGTGTCTGTCAGGCCTCCTGGGCCCAGGTGCTTCACTTGGACCTATTTTGGGAAGCTGATAGTGTTCAGCATGGTCAAGAAAACTAAAAAATTCAGTGCTGATAAAATGACTCATGGTGCCCCAAATTTTGATGACAGTCACCAAAGACTCCCAGAAGGGCATCATGGAAATTTTTACCTGAATGTGATGGGTAAATAAGCTTATTTATCCACTTGCAGTGATTTTATCCAACCTGTTTTATGTGGATTCAAGTATGTTCCAATTCTTTCAACAAGTTTGTAAGTGCCTGGTTTACTAGTTACCTAAAATTGCCACATAAGGTTTTATGCTCTCTACTCCTTTTTTTTGGAGGGAAAACTGCTAACAGCAAAGTCTGAGATGCCAGTAGTGAAGCTTTCTACCTTGTGACTCAAAGCTGCTTGGTATAGAGCTTTGGCTGCTGCAATTTTTTGTTAGATTCCCCCCCCCCTTTTTTTGAGAAATTTATGGAAGTTGGGAATAAAAGGGAATACTACAAATGATAGCTAGTTGGGGATAAAAGGAAGAATTACCCGTGATATTCTTTGGTTTGCAAGACAGCTTCAAGGAGGAAGTTTTCAGAGGGTTTGTCTGATTTCATTGAGACTCTGGTTTTGTTGGGAACCTATGGACACTACAGTAATTTGAGTAATAGTTCTAGGTTGTAGAAATTTGTGTTCTTATGAAGATGAGGTTCACCACACAGTTCATAGTAATGCTGATGATAGTATTTGTTCTTCCATCAACTGTTAAACACGAGAGCAACACATTTGTGTTCAGCCAAAAATTCCCTGGTGACTAAAACCTCATGTCAGGTTGTCTCCCTTACTTTTGAAAAGGCAAACTGCATTTTGTAGCATAGAGGGGAAAAAACATTCTCTCTCAAAATATCTCCTTTGTCTTCCTGTTATTTTTATATGGTCAGAAATAGTCTGATCAAACCTCTGGATCAGAAATATTCTGATTATTTTTTTTTTCTTTGAGGAGGACATCTTGGGGGGGGGGGGGAGACCCTCCTGCTTTATTTCTCACAAGTAAGATACATTTTCTTCACAGGGCATCTTGAATCTCTTAGCCCCATTGCAGCCACGTATAGTCAGGGATCTGCAGATGCTTCACTCATGCTTTCAAAACTGGAAACCCTGGGAATTCAAGAGCTACTCCTGCAGACCAATCAGACACCATTTTTGGCATGGATGGAGTATAATATAGAATTGTACTCTTTTAAATCCTTCAAAGATAAATTTTATTATCTCCAAGCAATTACCTCCATGAACCAAATCTTTAGTTCTTTGAAAGAATAAAATCAAGCTGTCTCTCTAGACTAGTTCTCTCCAAAGCCATGTGACCTGGCAAGAAGCATTTTTCTGTACTTCAATTTGTCAGACTGCAGTCTCTTTCTAGTGTTTCTGCCAAGAACAAAAATTGGGCAGCTGGCCTGTGGTTACCTGACTCACCTCTCGATATTTTTAATGTGGACACAATATTGGTGCTTTTATAATCTTCCTGATTTTCTCCAAGTTTCCATGATTTATTGGAAAGCTAATGCTAGCAGGCAAGAGAGATTCTTTGCCACCTCTCCTTTCGTACTCTTGGATAGACGTTTTCTAGTTTTTCTGATTTTTAAGATGTTTATTCCTGATGGGCTTTAGCATCTTGCCTAATAATTTGTTGTCCTCGATTTCTTTTGCCATCTTTTTTTTTCTCCCTCCACTAAAAAAATTTTTGAAAAGTGCATTCTTATTTGTCCCTAGCTTGATATGTCTACCTTAAGATGTACAAAAATATATCATAGGATGTTAAGATATATTTGGTTTTGCACATGTACTACAGCTATTTTTCTTAACAATATGTAATATTATAGGTGACAATTTTCATGAAATTAAACTAGATTGTTTAGAATGATATGCTAAGGATTATTGTATGTAGGAAACAAACCCTCCAAAACTAATTCCAAATCAGGAATGACAATTTACTCAGCTGCTCAATTGTCTAGGATTCTAAATTCATACTGAGATGGAAAGGACTGAGATGCCTATCTTTTGCTATATTTCTTAATAAAACATGAAGAATAAAAGTTAATAAAAGTTACACTGTATCACTAATCCTAGAATCACAGTTGAAAAGGAAGAATATGCCTAAATGTCTTAAGATTTTCTGGTCTAAAGATGCTATTTCTACTTTCTCTGATCAATTTTCCATGCTTCATAACTTTTATATCACTAAGTATCTCTTTTTTCCTTTTTTCTTCTTATTAATCCAATTTCCATCTTCACCTTATCACTGAATTCAAGTTGCCTTTTTCTAGTGACATCATAAAATTGGAACATTTAACGTGCTAATCTTTAGAAATACTTGCTTTTCATATGTGCGTGTTCTTTTAAATTTTTTCTTCCTGATCAACATATTTCTTATTCCGAGGAAAGATACCCCTCTATCTGAAGATGGTACTGTTGCATGTTTGATAACATTGAAAGAAACCGTTTGGTATAAGTCTCTAAATGCCAGGATAGCATCAGTTGCAACAGTTATTGTGTTAAAAATCTTAATGGTGATTTATTGCTCTGGCTGCATGAGGTTTCCAGTTGTTCCAAAATATTCTTATAAGGTGCTGCTGAGTCCACCCTTTCTAGATGTGTGTTTCAGAAATCGCTTACCCTGTTCTGCATGTTGATTCAGTAATGAGCATTAGGCCCTTCATGGGCTTGTTAGCCCACTGCAGATTTGGGTGATGAAGGCCATTGCTTTCATGTAATAAAATTAATTTTGAAGGAAGACAAAATAGGTATAAATGTGCATTTATAGCTGTGATTTTGAGATTTTCTTACCTCAGAATAACAGGATGAATTCCCATCTGTTTACTAATGTAAATGATTATAATCAGTGATTTTAATTTAAGTAACCACTAGCATCAGTCATGTCAATTATATGTTTTTTATCATTGAGAATTTTCCACTTATCTTTCATGATATCCAGTCTTTGCCATGAACATATAAGCAAATGAAACAATCTTTCTCTTGTTTTTGGTTTGTTTCGTGTCTTGCTTTAGTTAATTTTATGGAATGGGATACTGATGCCTTTCTAGTCCTTCATTCAGCAGATTAGCTTTGCCATGTGTATGGTGCAGGCTGCTTCATTAGGTAATTCTTTTTCTCACTAAAACTTTATCCAATATTCTACAAATTAATATCATAATCTTCATACCAACCATCCAATAAATAGTTGCCTTCAATTAATATTATATATTTTGCCCTTTTCACTGATGCTGCTTATAAGAGCTCTTACAATATTGCTTGTGTTTCATTTTTCTTAATCTTTTTTCTAATAGTTTTGGGGAAGTGGTCTTCCTATATTTTATATTTAGCATATATAGCTGAATAAATGCTTAATTTTGCTTGGTTGGAGTATTACTTCCACCTTTTTAAATTTTGAATCCAATCTAAATTCTATATGAATCAATACCTAAATCCTGATGCTTATGAAAAATTCCCTAATATCTAAATCCTGATGCTTATGAAAAATTCCCTAATGGTATCTCAAGGAACTCGTGCTCTCTCTCTCAGATGGACATTTAAATGTTTCAAGCCCCGTAGCACCCTCAGGTGTCCCTGCACTGGTAGGAAGTCTTAGCCCACTGCACTAGGCTGGGAGCTGCATCTGGCCCTATTGATTTGTATCTAGCTGTTCTGTTCATTCTACTCCTTATCCCTAGGGCAGTTCCAGTCTTGCCTTCTCTGCTTGTTCTTGCTTTCTTTCTTTGGTTGTCCTCCATAGGATGCTGAGCCTTTTTTTTTTTTTTTTCCAGGACTGTTTGTAGTTGATGTAGAGAGAATGGAGACATCACAGCCTGTGTTAGTTGAATTACCTGCTCCACAAAGATAGTCTGTGGCAGCTCACCCGGGGCCATCTTGGTGCTTAGGACCCTACCTTTAGTGACATCAACGGGGTTTAGATATCAGCAAATTCTTAAAAGCAGTTCTGTGTCTGAGTATAGTTAAAAACACTTTTGTTTCAGTACATAATTCATGTCTCAGAGGGCTGCCTGTGAAGGGGAAGCATTACAGATTTGGAGGCACTCGAACATATGCCCCAGGTAGAAAGCTGCAGTGCTGGGCAGCCCTCAAAGAGCTTGTTTGTTTACCAAATGATTCCATAGGATATTAAGTGCTGCTTGTAGCTTCAAGTCCCTATGGCTGTGTTGGTATCTAATGGCTAATGGATGGTGTTTTGAGTGTACAATTACACTGGGAAATTGTCTCCTGTAATATTTTACCTGTTTGCAAAAATGAGCTGATGTGGAGATAGTGCTCATGGCAGGTTATGTTTGAGTGCAGTCTGGTATCTCCTAATTAACTCAGCTGTTGGATTCTCAGCCTGATCATCTCTGCATCTGACATGGCTACTGCTAGGAAACATCACTGTGACAAACTTAG
This sequence comes from Nothocercus julius, assembly GCA_013398735.1. Taxonomy (NCBI): domain Eukaryota; kingdom Metazoa; phylum Chordata; class Aves; order Tinamiformes; family Tinamidae; genus Nothocercus; species Nothocercus julius. The sequence continues at coordinate 2,429,825 of VZSV01000015.1, forward strand.
AGATACAGAGCAGCTGTAGCAGCTGCTGGTGGTAAGAAAAGGGAATAACATAGCCAAGTTTTTCTTGTGTAAAGACCACTTACTCCCTTCAAATAAATCCAGTCATGGAAAGGCTTAGCTTAAGTCAGAAAGGGCAGAGTTGCTGCTTGTGTTCCAGAGTTGAACACAGCCATGACTAGAAGGCAAATGTGTGGTGACTACTGCAGTGGCATCACCTCGCAGTATTTTCCAAGGGGAAACAGGTGAATCAAATTGGAGATGGTATCTATCATCCATGGGGACTGTGAGTCATAGTTTTTTTTCTCCTGTTTACCTGAAGCTAGGCAAGGTCATTTACTGAATTATACTAACTAAAGTGTACTGGAGAGAAAAAAAAAAAAAAAAAAAAAAGCAGACTGCTACAGAGAAATAAGTTAATATATAATAATTTTGTACACATCTCTAACCAAAGTGGAAAAATATCTTCAGTGAATTTGGTCAAAAATACTCTTTTTAAGTTCAAAATTAAAACAATATGCTTGGCATATAGGCTTGGAAACTTTTTCGGTGTTGTATAGTTTCTGTGTAAAATACTATTGCATTAAACAGGTAAGCATTAATGGATATGTTAGGGCAACTCACTTTGACTGGGCAACTAATATTTGGGGCAGGTGAGCAGATAGTAATAGGGACATGACTGCTCTCACTTTCTTAAGCCAGCAATTGCAGTTCAGTAGGTTGCTACTCTAAACTGAGTAATGTTGCTTGGTTTCTTGGTACTTGGATTTAATCTTCAATTCTTAGTATACTCTTAGGTGTATGTGTTGACTGTTTAAGCTTCTTTCAAGGACAGATTTCCCGAAAGTAATCACAATTTAGACAGTTTAGAACTCGTGTTTGCCAAACTGATTGACAAAAGGGCATTTTTAATTTGCACGCTGATTTGTTCAGTTCTCATGGAGCTTATGAAGCCATCATACTCCACAGATTATATGGCTCATGACCTGTATAGAAAGAAGACAGATAAAAAATATGCCTGCAAATGGAAATTGTTTCACTTTTCCATATGCTGATATAAAAGTACTGGACCTGTTCATTGTCCCTGTCATTAATGGCCACACTTTCAAAATGTTTTTAAAGGGATTTAAAATGTGAAAAGTTGCAAAGATCTGCACAAGTAAAATTGACACAAGTTTTAGAGGAAGAAAATATTAAATGAATCATGTTAATGTGAAAAGAGCTTGGACACAATAAGTACTTTCCATCTCAATGTCCTTACTATTTTTTTTTGCAGTAAAATGTAGTTTTTTACATTAATATTAAGCACTAGAACATTTTGTTTTCCTTAATCCAAGCAGTTCTAATAGATTCATAGGCCATGTGTTTAGAAATTCAGGTTCCTGAAGTTTTGTGGAAAACAGCTCTTACTGCTCCCAAGTTTAGGAAGCAAACAGACAGTCTGCAAGCCATGACGTGTATTTCTAAAGACCAAAGTAAAGATATGCTGAACATGCAGATGTATATCAATATTAAAATAATTAAGAAATCTGTTTTAAGGACTGAAAAAGTAATCACCAGCTTTCAATCAACTGATAGCTCTCCAGTTATCAAGGAGTTTCTACTGCTAATTGCAAATGTTTCAACTTCTGAATTTTTAATCTCTTCTATCACCTGTAGATGACAATTTATTTCTTTACCTTTATCCAGCCCTATTTGAGGTTCACTTTTTTTTTTCTAAATATGCACATGGCCTTCAAATGTGTTCATGTTTTAATTTTATTTAAGTGTAAGGACATAATTAAGTACCTTCATCACTTTTTTTCTTCACCTTATGATCTCTCTTCCCATCTATTCTTAACTAGTAGTTCCTTAGGGTCTTCAAGAGTCCTTTCCAGGAAGAAAGCTTCCCACCCAGTTTGCACAGTAGTGAACTGTGTGGAAGATTTACAGTGTAAGCATCAATTTTAAAGTATTATCTAAATCACTGTAAATTGTTGGTAACTTATTAACTATTTAGACTTCCTCTAGTCATATGAAAAAACATATATATTATTGGCTTTCCTCCTGAAAATGCACTAATCTACTGTTTCTATCCACAAATTAGACTAGTCTCAGAGTAGCTTGTTTCCTGGAACCTCTTTAAACTTGCAATTTGTCTATAGTGCCTCATCCAAATAAATGTCACTAATATATTTTGCACGTTGTGGAGGAGATCTTAAGGGCTTTATTTTTAAGCTTTTTCAGTACATTTTTGAATCTACTCCTTAGAAAAGAATAGGACATTTGATGGAATTCCTCCAGAAAGTAATGACAGCATCACAGTATCAGAAGTATTTATCAACTGCCAGAATTCCCTGGGGACTTCTGTAAGGGCTGTGCTTTTTAATAAGCAAAGCCAGTTCTTTAAGAATGATCAGCTTTTAATGTGTCAGCATTGATTTGCCAAGAATCAGCAAGTTGCCTTGTGAGCATTAGGAGAGAGAGAAGTAACATAGTGGTACAGAGGAACATATTTAGAAGGCATATGGTAGAGAGAGCAGGGTGTGCTGCACCCGGGGAGATCTCTTCCTATTTTCCTGTAGCACTTCAGTGACTAGAGCACATGCATATGGGGCTCTCTTGAATGTGTATTAATTGAATAAGAGACTATTTCCTAATGATGAATCCTGTGCTCATTTAGTTTTTCTTGTTTACAAAAATAACACCCTTGAACAGTCAGTGTGCAATAATTGCTGGTCTCCACTAAGAATTAAATAGCATTTCTTTGTTATGCAGGATTCAGTTGCTTTGTGCTTAATGTAGAACTTTCAGCTGAAGAAAAATGAAGGAAAAAAAACAAGTATAAAGGGTGTGTGTATATATATCTAGTCTACGTTAATTTGCAACTGCCTGATGTCTTGTTTATATTATCAAAGAATTAAAAAGAATATAGCTTGCCAAGCACGCTGACATCTGCAATCAAGAGAAGGCGGCATCTTTTTGCAAGGTTGTCTACACTGTAGTCACAACAGGAAAAAACTACCTTTAAGCTAGCAAGCAGTGCCCGCAGGTACCCCAGAACTGCAGAGCTCCCTCCCAGCGCCAGCATGTGCTATGTGAGAAGCCTGACAAATTTGTGCATGCTGAGTACTGTGCTGCTAGTGCTCCTTGCTGAGCTCCTGATACCCGGGCTGGATACAGTTCCATAGGAAGCCCTTCCAGAGATGCTGTAACAAACACGTGTTTTCATGGAAGGTACCATTCAGAGTTTACGCGCTATGTGTATTCTTCTTAAAAGATAAAAGTAGGACTTTGGTGGGATAGAAACAACACAGGTGCTTTTGTAGCCTGCTGTAAAAGCCTCAGTTCCTCTGTTGTTCAACTTAAGTCTCTTGTGAATTATCATAAGGAAGAATATACTGTAGACTGACTCCTAGACTAGCAGTAATTAAAAGCAGCAAGATTACACTACATACTGTAACTGACCATGAATGACAGCTCTCCGCCCGCCCCCTCCCCCCCAAAATTATCATGATTAATCTATTCCTAACTGGGGATAGTTATCTATGCACCTTAGTGGTCAATAACATTACTTAAGAAGAAGATGTAGAGCCACATAATGCAACTAATTAGGAATTCTTATTCTGTGAATATGTGTGAAGTCATGGCAGGGAAGAGGATGGTGTTTTCCTTCCTGCTTTTGCTTCCCTATTTATTCTTGAGAATGTCATATCTTTTGTCATGGAGGTTTCTTCAGACTCTTGAAGATAATTATAAAATAATATATATTTGCACTTTATACAAAATGTTGTGCTAACTTCACTAAATTAAGAAAGATTTTGTTAGTGTGTCTGTGTCTTAATGAAATCTATATCAAAACTGTTACATGTTGCAGCTGAGCCTTAACCTGAAATAATATTCCTACTCTTTGAAATTCTGAAAAATAATTATCTAGCAGTTTTCTATTTTATCCTTTATTTACCAACTATTACAAAGAGTTCTGAGAAGTTATTTCTGAAATACTGTTCAGCCAAAGCCTAATCTGATGTGAACACACAAAAGTTATAATTCTGAGTTTTATAGATAATCTGGCAATGCTTGCTTACTGCGTTCAGTAGCTCTGACAGGACTCTTGAATAGTTGTCTAGTTCTTAGAAGAGCTTGATTCCTTCCGTTGTTTCATCCAGCACTGTTGTATCATTTTGATACAACCATCTTTGGGAGTGTTTCCAAAAGAGTTTTTTGTATTAGATCTGTAAATACTCTTATTCACTAGAGCTAAGAGCTGTGCTGAAGGGACTGTCTCACTGTGCAGTCTCCAGGAACACAGGCATCCCACATGCATTCTGCCAAGCTTCCAAGGTTTGTGTCTAGCTTGTTTTAGTTCGTCTTGTTTTTAGTGATCATGTTTGAATGGTAACTTCTTAGGAAGATGTATTATAGATTCTTGCCTGCTACCATAACTTTGATGTGGACGTTATATAAGCATCTTTTTTTTTTTTTTTTTTGGAGTGAGCTAAAGAGCTAGCTGTAACAAAAAGCTAAATGGATAAATAAATACATATAATATCTAGAGAAGGTCTTAATGTTGAACTCTTGATTTTGTAATACAGAGTGGTACTCTGAGCCTGCTGTGTAACAACAGCAAATATGGGTATTACTCAGCTGCTGCTTTCTTCTGTGAGAATAAATTAATGATGTTAATGCTGTGATTAGTATTGCTACCCAGAGCTACTGTTCTGCTTGTTTGCAGTGGCAGGGACTGACTCTTGTGCTGACTGGTTAATTCACAATCCTTAAAAGCAGCTCAGACAATTTTACCGCTCTAAGATTTCACTGAGCTGCTAATGACTGGAACACTAATCAATGCTTTTGGTGTTGAGTGGCCTTACCTTGGCATATGAAAGAAATATTTAGGTTTTTTTTGTGGGATTTTTAGGCTAGATATGGTAACTTCTAGTCAATAAGGAGGAGGTGATCAAAATCAAATGCAAAAAGACAACTCAAAGCGTGGCTTCAGGCCCTGCCTTTCTTCCCATGCTTGAGCACTGCACATACTCATTCCAGACTTGGATCCCTGTGTGACATGTCCTTTACTTTGAAAGATTTACCTTCAAAAAGTGGAAGAACCTGAGGATGTTTTTGTTTCCATCCAGAACTTGATTAGACAAAAATTACAATGCTACCTTCAGTTTCTCTAGAAATGTAATTCAGGCTGTATCTGTAAGGATTTATTGGATAATCACAACCCTTGGGCTCTCTCTGTTTTCAGCTGCCCATTTCTCTGTCAGAGGGGCCTTCATGTTGCTCCTGCTGAGCTGAATGTGGATTTTGCCATTAACTTCTCCAGGAATTGGCTTGGGCATGCAGTCAGTGCGTGCTTCGTCTGCAGTGTCTGTGAAACTGGCATAACGCTATGGTGGAGACTTCCTTCCTTCCTTGCACGAGTGAGATCTGCTCAGATTTAATACAGCTGTTGCTAAATTGCCAAGTATGGGCTCAAACTGAGGTAGGGGGAAAGAATTAAAGACAAGTAACCACAGAAACGTTGAGGTATTAAAAAGATATGCTTGGATGAAAAGTGATTAAACAAATAGTGTTTATATTACTAAGTTTCATTCTGCATATAACTCTTTGAGAAGGGTCATTCT
>VZSV01000015.1:2444154-2484501 GCA_013398735.1 Nothocercus julius
ACCCCAGCCCTGGTAGCCGCCCCGGCGGCAGCCAAACCGGGAGCCCCAGCCTCGTGCGCCAGCCCCGCGGGAACCGCGGCCCGCCTCGTGGCCGCTGGTCTGTTCTCATGGCTTTCCTCGATCTTGAAATATTTTTTTTAATTGACGAGGAAAAAGTACCCACAGGCTGCTGTCCTGTCCTATGTGTTCACTTCCTGTAAAAAAAGCAAATGAGCATTTTTTATTTCAGTTTTTATAAGATATTCCAAGCTCATCAATCTCTTTCTCGGCTGATGCTATGTTTATCGTCAGCTCTGAGGCCAAGAGTTTATTAGGTTAATTTCCCATAATGTTCGTCTCCCTTACCGAAGTATTTTGAGTTGTGATTGCTCAAATGCAGAAGTTGTTCACAGGATGATACCTTTTGTGTTTATCTATGAGACTAATGAATTGTGGGGAAAAGAGGTGAAGTCTGAGGCTCATCTTAAGAAGAAGCCACTTGTGGGTTACACTAAAGTTTTCCTGCAGTTGCTGCTCTAACTTGGGTGAGTGGCAGGTCACATTCTGAGGTTTTTATCTGAACTTTCATCTTACTTGGTAAAGGACACAAAATTTATCCTGGTTCTTTTGGGGGCCTGCGTGAACAGTTAAAAATATATGTATATATACGTACACATATATATACGTGTGTGTGTGTGTGTATATATATATATATATGTAATGAAGCATGGTAGCAGCAAACAATACAAAATGTGCTTTCTCAAGTATATGCAACTAAGGATAGAAGTTTTTTCCTTAAAGCAAACTTTCAGTTCTTGCAAAAGAGTTGTAAAGATGCATCTTTCTAAATTGGGTTTCAGACTTTTTTGTAGTTCTAATTATAATGTTTGAAAATAACATTTTAAAAACTGTTTTATGTTAATGTACTATTTCTAACGATATGCTTCTACTGCTAAAATATCCGGTTAAAGCCTCTGTGGCACGTTTGACTAGCCTGTTGTGCTGTCGGTTTGATGTGCCTGTTAAAGCAATTGTCAACCATTCGTTTTCAAATGGATATTCTGAGATGTACACTTGTTTTTCCATAGTGTACATTGTAACACGGGGCCTCATTTGACGGTTATATTAGTTGTGAGTTTATTAGGATTTGGACTGTGGGGTTTAGGAGACAGAGTTATCTCTCTATTTTTCCAGATAGCAGGAAAACTCTGAATGGCTTCACTCTTAGCACCTTAGTTGAGAAGTAACACTAAAGGGCTAAAATGGGCTTCTAAACTTTGTTTCCATTAAATGTGAAATTTAGTATCAATTGCTACTTAGTGTTCTCCCCCAAGGAGCTTTATGCGCACAGAACAGCCTTGCCATGTGTGTGAAGCTGCTTGCTTCTCGCTTAGAGCAGTACGAGATAGAGACGTGCAGGGCCATTTCCTAAGCAGCCACCAGCAGGGTGGGAATGACGAGGGCTTCCCTGGAGCTGGCACCTGTGTGGTTAGGGTGACATCTTCACATCCCTTCAGACCTGAAAGTTGATACCAACTCTTCTCTGGATTAGAGTAGTATGGTCCTGTTGAAATGATTTCCAGGAATTTGGCCTGCAATTAAAGGTGATAGTGTATCAGAATACTGTGATCTGACATGACTAGACTGACTAGAAAATTGAGTATTATACTTAGTATTCTTATGTCAGTTTATTATGTTTCTATAATGAAATGTTTGACCTTTGTAAGAAAAGTCTTTTCAGACTATTTGTAAAACTGTGATGGGAATTGATATGTAGTCAGTTTTGTCACACACATTTGCCTAAAGCATTTAAGCTCCAGATTTAGCTAACTGGAAGATGATATCTATATCTTAAAACTACACATTTATATATATATATATATTTCATTTTACAGTTTCAGGGGAGATTTCTAACCACGATTCTTACTCTGCTTAACCACAAAAATATGACACCTAATAGGTCGTTGTAAAATGAATTTATGATATATAACACCTCATTTTACAATGATCTGGTCATCATAACAAGAAATAATATACTTAATAGTCCTGAAATAAATTAGAGGAGAGGCAATGCAAGCAGAAAACGGAATACTCTGAATACAAGGTCTTAATTTGTTCTTTGCAAAGTCACTAGAGTATTTGGCCTTGACTTTGGAAACCAAGAACCAAACCAGTGGATTCTAACTCTGATTTTTAGGTGAGAAATCTCATGAAATAATGAGAGATGGAAGGGTCTTTCTGGGTTATGGACCTGTTTTGAGCTGTGAACTTTCTTCTGCTGTAGTCATGGCAAACCCCACTAACTTGATATAAAGGCAGATCATTGCCTTAGGTTATGTATTAGCATTAATGGGATCAAACTTTTGGCTTGCAGGAAAGCTAAACCATCATAGTTATTTAGCTCAAGATCATTTCTGTTAATTCCATTGTTAACTTTTAAAGTATCATCATGCCCTATGGTGGCTCGACACGCTCCATTCCCCCACGTGTGCTCATGCACTGCTGCAGGCAGAAGGTTTCTCTTCAGTATCGTGGAGTAAATCATAAACCTTGGCTGAGCAGAGGAATTTAGAGCCACTGCCATAGAAAATTACATATATATTTTAGGTTGTTCAAAGATATTTTTGCTTGCTGACTTTATATTCTTAAAGAGGTGGTAAATACCTTGCATCATAACCAGCCCACAGTGTAACAGGCCTTACAACAGTGTTTGCTTTTTTTTTTTTTTCTCTCCTCCTCCCCCCTGCCCTGTCAAAACTTGAGCTAGCCTATCTCTTATTTTTCAAAAATGGCTTCTAAGTAGTGAATGGTGCTTGTGAACATAATTTTTGTCAACTCTGAGGAATGTGCTTCAATACATATGAGAAAAACAAGACCTACAGGTCTGTTTGATTGCTAGTAGACATTATGGCTATTTTTGCCTTTTTTTTTTTCTTTTGTAAAGAATATAAATCAGCTAATGGTTTTATGCAGTGCAATAAAGATTGTGGAAGATGTATTTGGATCAGGTGTTTTATTATTAGTGCTGTTGCTTAGTGCTACCGATATTGTATGTTCTCCTAAAGGTTTTGTTTGTTTGAGTGGCAACTGAGAGAGAAGGGGAAAAAAAGTGAGATATGAAAGCTAGTTAAGGTAAAATGGTTTTTCTGTGATAATGAATCTGTCTTACATAAGATCAACTGAATTGCAGTAAGTCTAATGCAATGTTCTCAAGAGAGTATCCAGGTGTTTGCTACTGTACTTGACTTTCTTTGCTTCCTTTTCCTTAATACTAATCAGACTTATTGTAAAAATATCTCTAGAGTTCTCAACACTCTATTTATTTAAATACTCAGTGCTAGGTGAGATGTCACACTTCCGCATCTTCAGCTTGTTGGCTAATTATTGGAATAGACCCCTTGACAACACGGCAGCTAAGATGGTTCTTCACTCTCCATCCTAGCAGTTTCCTCATAAACTGGTTAAAAACTTGGTACAGTTTTGTTAAGATGAGAATAAAGTTTATTCCTGCACTAGACATCACTGAAGTTCATCTACAACATATTCTGCATTTGGTCCATCCAAACAACGTATGAAGGTCTCTATGTTGGCAATGGATTTGACAATCTTGGCTTTCTTTATATTACATGTAAGGTTTTTTTTGTGTGTGTGTTTGTCTTGTTTTTTTCTTTTTTCTCCCTTGTGGCTATTTTGGGATTCTAGTACAGGATGTCTTGCAGAGAGAGAAAAAATTGTTCTATGGATTTATTTTTACCCAGAAAGTACATATGTTTTTAGGTGATGGGTTTTATGTTTAATTATATTCAATTTAATTCATTTTGTGGATAATTGGGAGTCTGTGGAGAGGAATCTGAACAGTTTGATTTTTAAAATACTTGCTTGCATACCATTGCACAGATTTGGGCACATGGGTTTAGTATGTGCGCATGGAGTTAAATAGATACAATAGGCTGGTTTGTCTTATTGGGAGCCCTTAGGGTTGATCAACTGTATAATCCTTCCATCGAGTGGGACTTGCAGAAACAAAGGAGCCATTATCATCTACCAGGGCAAGATTTATGTATTAGTATGTGCCAAATTTTACACAACAGAACCTAATGTCTTCAAAGCTGTTTTAAAAAATAGTTTTTCAACTTTTACTTCTCTGTGTGTGGGGAAAAAAAAGTTAGAGCTGTACTCTGTTGATAGACTTCTGTCTCTGTTCATTTATCTAATTGGGACTCACTACTGGCTTTCTTAAACCTCCTCTGCTTTCTTAAGGTATTTTCAGTAGGAAGCATTAGCAAAATGCAACAGACACAGGTAGAGACCCTGAAAACAACAGGAGTTGTGCTGTTATCTTCAAGTAGCACCAAACATCTTTATGTGTGAAAAGGGGAGAGGTGACTTGTGATCTAACAAGCAATGAGGATTAAGTGGTAAGGAAATGGAGCGAAGCTGTTGTAAGCCAGAAGATTCAGTGTAAGACATGGATAATGCCCCCTTCAAGAGAAAGGAAGAATAACAGTTAAAATATAGTAGAACATGGAAAAGACAGTGTTGTGTTGACTGGGGCAGAAAGAGGTGAAGAAAATGCTTCCTGCCAGCAAAATATTAGATTGCTGATCCATTCTAGCTGTATATAGTGTTGCGTGTGATCCATAGTGGGAGTGAAGAGAGAACAGAACTGGAATTTTATTTTACCAGGCCTATTACAAGAAATGAAAGAAGGATTGGGAAGGTGTTGCTTCCCTGATCCTAAACAACTTCCAGCTGCTTGCCTGTTACGTGTTTATTACTTTCCCTGTGACTTAGATGTATGTGCTGCTTCACGCAAGGCTGCATTTCTCAGCATGCGGTTGGAGCTTGGCTTTCCCAAAATGATCGTGTCTGCACGTTGGGGGCGCGTAGGGAGGTGACTGCAGAGGCTCCTGTGAAGGCAGAGTACGTGATTAAAGTGTTGGAAAGGGGGAACTTGTTTACTGACAGGCCTGTTTTACCTTTCCCTGTAGTTATTGTTTGGGGTAGTATCACAAAGACATTTATTTTCTAACCGGCATAAGACATACTAGTGTGGATTTCAGTTTAGTATCTGTTGTGCTATATGGCTTTAATTCATGCAGTTTGTTTTCTCACTGTTAAGGTAGGTTTATTTGTTTTTAAAGGGAGAAGAGCTGCCACATCACAGTGAAATCACAGTAAAATGCTTGTCCTTGAGGACTAGAGTGAGCCTTGCTATCGGGGTTCTACATATAGATTAAATGCTTTGTGCTAATTGTGTTAGAAAAATACAGGTATGAAACAACTTCTTCAGAGCATATTCATGTGAATAAGCAATTGTATTATAAATACTGGCAATATGCATTATGTATTTTGATCAATATGTGGAAATCCATTTCAATGAGGAATTGTAAAGGGCAATTAGTGGCATTTTCTTTCCACAGAGCACTCACTTTATATGTCCTTGTTTCTGCTTATAGTTCCAGCTGTGAATGTTGATGCCTGAGTTTATCTTGTGCTTGGGGAATTCTCCTTGCGATGGTACTAATCCTTGTCCACCTGTACTTTGTATGGAAGGTTTTTGATGTGTTCATGTGGATAGCCTGGGAGCTTCTACCCTTTTGCTCTGTTTTGTTTCTGTGGAGACTCTATTGTACAGCCGCATTGGAGCTTGTGGTAGTTCCAAGATCGTGCCATTTTTATATGAGAGAAGTGGAAAAAAATCACTACATATATTCCCTCTTTGGAGTCATTTGTCTTGTCACACTTTTTGTGTTCTCACCTAATTCTTTTCTAAGTAGTAGATTCTAGGAAGCCCTCAAGAGTATTAAGGAAATGTCCTCTCCTTGTGCTTTGGTCTTACGCAGTCCCATGCCCTGGCATGCATCTTGATTCAAAGGAGGTGAAAAGCAAGGTATCTGTGGCTGTTGACCCTGTTGACCTCCTTCTTTTGCCATGATAATAAGCACAATTATGGCTAATGACTGCGTAGATGCTTTTTGCCTTCAATTTGAGGGCGGCAAGTGCCCAGTTACACGAGGATTTTCATGGAAGAGGAGTTGATCAGTCACCCTAGTCCCAGTCTAGCAGTGTCCTCTGTACAACAGGCACTGGGACTCGCTCTGGACGTAACAGTCTGAGTTGCATATAAGCAACAATGTGACTGTAATCCAGGAGGTCTAAGCTTTTAGTAAATCTGTATAAGGTTTATAGGGAATACTTCCCCCCCCCCTTCCTTTAAGCATGGCATGATTCTGTTTCTCTTGAAGGTCAATATTAATGGTTTGTTAACTGGATGTCATTTTCCCCATGCTACAGTGTTTCAATACTAATCAGTCGAAGAGCTGCTTGTTTTGCTGGTAGTGGTGATTTTTCAAAGTTATAGCTTTTTTTTTTTTTTTTTTTTTTTTCTGTAAACCAGAGGATGGCTGTTAGTAATTTAAAGATATTGCTTTAGAGATCATTTGTGCTACCAAATTAATAATTACTGCCTTTTTGTTTTGAGCAAGCACTCGCCCATAAATATATAAGTCATTTGGTTTCTGCCGTAGAAGAAAAGATATACTTGTCTTTTAGTATGTTTTATGGGAAGTGTCTTAATGTTTAAGTGTGGGCATGAACATGAAGCATACTGTGCTACCTCCTTGTGCAGGCTGTTTGTTTGTTTCTTCTCTAGTGAAGATGACATAAAATCTTTATAAATGAACTGTGTTGTGCTGAAATATAGTTTTTATATCATATACTACAAACTTGCCATAACTCGAAGCCTTTCTCATGGTTTATGTGTCCTTCCTAGTGACTCTCAAGTTGATCAGTGTATCGTAGCTTAGTCCTTATTATTTTCCCTTCCCTTTTTTATTTCCCGTATCTCTTGCACGCCTCTCCAGGGAACCTTTAATATTCAACCATTTCAAAGTGCTGGCTTATGTAGTTACGATTATTTTAGTTGTCCTTCTAAAAGTATTAGCCAGAGCTCCATAGGTTTATAGTGTTTAATGTCACAGGTTTCTGAAAGTGCTTGTATGAAGTAGTTGAGCAGGATTTGGCCACTTCGTTCAAAAGGAGGGTGCTTTTCCATGGGGTAGTCTTTTGAAATACCTCTTAAGTAATGAGAGATAGTGTCTTGTTAGCCTGTTAGAAAGAGGCGTATCTTTGAGATATTAATATTGCAAAAAAATGGCTGCTACAGAGGCACACAGATCTGTAATTTAAAAATAAACAAACATGCATAATTATATTGAAACTGTAGACATGCTGTGGGTTGCCAGATAAGCAGGACAGAAGCAGCCTTTGTACTTTATTGTAATTACTCTCAATATGCTTCTCTGAGGATTCCCAACCTCCTTATGTTTCTCCATCTTAATGCTACCTAAATGGGACACATAATGACTACTGTAGCACAATCTGTTAGAAATAGAGATATAGTGGGCATGTTTTCAGTTGCAGCCTTACCTGTCTGAAGGCCAGGTATGAAGTAAGGGTGCCCTTCCGTCATGGGTTTTGTCAACAGAAGTCTTTGCATGCAAATTGTCTGTCTAAGTACTTCCAAATTAGCTCATTAATGTAAACATCTCCCAGACTTGGAATTGCCTCTGTGATGGGACCTTTATGGATGAGTTTTGCCATGAGGCATGAAGTACTTGTCAGTCAAAACTAACATTTCTGGTCTTACAAATGAAATGCTGTTTGACCTCCAGGAGGTTGGCACATGTGTGTCTGAAGGGGGCCTGCATAGGTAATACTTGATGAAGATTATCACTGTCCAGGAAAAGTATGTTGAGTCTTTCTCCCATGTTTCCAGAATTAAAAGACCAAGGAGAATGTATTACTTCTGTTTCTTGCGTATCACCTGCACAGCCCCAAAATATTTACTCTGTAAATACTGCCAACTCGTTCACTGGGACCAGAGGAGTAACATTAGCTACTTGGTGGGAGGAAAAAAACAACAACAACAACAACAACAAAATTCTGTTTTGTTTTTTTTTAATTCAAGTGCACATTTTTGTATAATTCATCATAGGACGACTGAATTTTATTGTAGGAAAAATTAGTGGAATAATTCTAGATATTTTTGCAGTTGTGCTGAAAGACAAATTCAGTTGTATATAATTTGAACTGGAAGAAGAAGATTATCAAGAACTTAGCCTTCAACAAGGGTTGTGTGTAAAGCTTCCATAATAGAAGTGTAATAAAAACTAACTGCTTGGGGTGGAAAGCCTTCATTCCAATCCCTGCTTCTTGGCCTATTTCTTTTTTTCTTTTTTTTTTTTTTTTTTTTTTTTTTTTTTTTTCCCCTTGTTAGCTAATGGAAATGGCTGTTCAATAAGCAGGTCTATGAGAAAGGATTAAAAAATGGGGCTTTCCCTCACACTTGAGTGTCCTCATCTGTGCTCTTCAGTGATGCTGTGGGTTCTGCGTTCCCTCGAGTAGCAGCTCGGCTGGAGAGGAGCCCTGTTCCACACAGCCTCTTAGCCGAGGTGGTGGTGAGTGGGAGCAGCCAGTTTGCAGAGAACCAAGAGAAGACGTCTGTGTGTCATGAATTAACCTGTGAAGGACTGCAGGCCTGTCCTTCACTGTCTGTTTGGATGCTGGGAAGGTTTTTAAATGACTCACTATTCTGCTGGGCCCCAGGCTCAGTGTGCGAGCTCTATGCCGCCTATCGGGAGACTCCAATATTGGGAAACTACCTGAATGGGCTTACGGAGGAGTGGGGCTCTCTTGGAGCAGGTCCCTCCTCAGGAGGGCTGTGCTGCTGCTGTGCTAGGAACCTGAACAGTCAGACTGGCAGTAACTTGTGACTATAACCTTCTTGGAAGCACAGCCCAGACAAGAGTTTTCTTGATATGTTGTTTGGGATTTACATGGCTCAGAAAGTCTAGAGTCAGGAAAAGGTTGTTCTAAAATCCTTTGAGAGGAGAAAAAGGTCTTCCAGAAAAGTTTGTATTGGTTTTGAGAGACTGAGGCTTTTGTTTGAGAACTGTTATGTACATTTAATGATGATTTATCTAAATAAGGTACAGAATTCTGTTGAAAACCTATTCACTGCTCTGGATGCAGAGCCATTTTGAAAATATCTTAATATGTTTCTATTTTCTACTGTGTGTTAACTTTCTATGGAAGTGTTTTTTTTTCTTTTTTCTTTTTTTATACTTGAAATGCAGACCCATTCTGCTTAATTAAGTAAAATTAATGTTCAAGCTTGTTTACATTCTGCTATATGTTTTTAAAAGGTATTCTTTAAAAATTAAATGAATAATATATTTTATTGATTAGGCAAAATAGTGAAATAACTTGAATTCATTATTGTTCATAAGGGTAAATATATGTTGTTATTTGTGTAACTTATTACTTGGTACTCATGCAGTTTTTATGGTCCATTGTGTAAATCTGTATTTATGTTCCCCTTATAAAGTGCATTTTCATGTTCGTAGACCAGCAGCTCCAAAGGAGGTGGAGAGCACTGTAGAAATTTTTCTCCTTATTAAGGACTGTTGACCCGCTAGTCCCTTCAACTCCTCGGGGCTTGCTGTGTTAATCTGTGTTTGGCAAGATATATGCAGGGAAGGAGTCATGAAAATTTAAGTAAAACAGAATCAGTTTGCAGGTCCACTAGACTGAGTTTTTGAAATAATTTAGAAATACCATTATTCCTTATTTTAGAATGCTTTCTACTTTTAGATAACTTGTAGTGAAGAGCGAAATGTGGTTAAATAGACATACATGTTCCTTGGAAATGACAAGCAGTATGTTGCAACAAATTGCATCATTGTTACACTAATGATCTAAGTGCAGAAATGAGCGTACAAACCTTTTAGTTTAGTCATTTGTGTTAGTGTAAATGCCTAGGAATGAATACAGTTTTCTTTGATCTACTATTATGTGACGAGTGACCATTTACAGAAAAATCCATAATAAATTTATTTAACTGACTGCATTCAAAATTGCAGTTAAAAGTACCCACCTCTATGCATGAGGTGTGCAGAATGCTTTTATGTGAGTTCAGGTTCCATATAAAACTTGTCTTGTACTCTATATATAGTATGTTCTATATATATTGTGTGAATCCAGTGATGATTTTTCTACAGAAACTTTTTAACCCTGTTTTCACAGCAGATTTGTGGATCCTTATCGGTCTATATCTATGTCTTTCTGGCATTTTTTGTGACTTTGACTAAATGAATAAAAATGAACTTTCTGTTGTGAATCATACCATCATCTTGGGTAGGGTAGGTGCTAATGAAAAGACTTAAGTATAGAATTTAATTTTGATTAACTTCTTAATTGGATTGACTTTTTGAGAACAGAGTGATGTGTGAACACTTGATATGTCAGTTGACATTTTAGAATAGGCATCTATGTTACAGTAATATGCTGACTAGATAACAGTATTGTAATAGCGTAAAGGCAATAATTATTTAGAACAATTTCTGAGGGATTTCGATCAAAATGATGCTCTCAGAAAAAGGTTTTGGTGTAATTAGTTATATGTGGAAAGAATTGCTTCTGTAATGATATATTTCATGTTGTATGTAATATTAGATTTTGAGTTAAACTTTTCAAAAACAAAAAACCATATGTGCTGGCTTTTCATTAAGTAATTCATGCTAAAGGAAAATTTCAAAATGAGAATGTATCTCTGAGTACAGGTGAAATTACAGTTCACTTCTAATTTAAAATAGTTTGCATCTATTCTTTTCAGTATGCATTACCAAAGTGGAGTGGAGAAAGAGATTCATGCTTTTAACTGGATATCACATTATTGTAGTTATATAATATGGTGACTCCAATATATGCAACTTTTCTTTCCTGTCCCTTTCTGTAGACATTAAAAACCCAGAATATTTAGCTTGAGAGGTTAGTGTTTCTGTTTTATGCAGGTTTGTCTAATGAGATATCATAGCTTTTTTATTTTTTTTTCTGTCCATTTTGTTATGCGTTGCTTCATGGATGTTTTTCTTGCATCACTGTTTTAGAAGTGAATCTATGTTCATTTGCAGCTGTTTGTTTACAAGGGTAAAACCTTTATTGCTGTTATTGAAAAATATGTGAGGGAGCCTGTGATGAGAGAGTTTGTTCTCCAGAGAAGCCTATAGCTGCCTTGTGTGCTTGGGGAAGAACCTGTATGTTCCTCTGTCATTTTGGAGCTTACCGTTCAGAGCAGCAGTGTGCAGCATGGCTGTGTTGGTACTACAGCAGAAAGGTTCAGGTCAACTATTAGCCAAAACTTTTAACAGGACAAGTGTGGAAATGGATAATTTATGTTACTTTTAGACATCTACCATGATAAAACTCTACAATCCATTAGAAAGGGCTTAGTATAGTTGATCCTATGCTGTGAGAAGGGGAAGGATTAGCTGACACAGAGGTCCTTTTCAGCCCAATTTTTCTCTTGTTATGTGATGAATGTGTGAGGTTCTGCTAGGCTAGTGCCTCTTCACTGATCTTGGTTCTTTGTATGTAAATCTATCCCTGGATTGCCTCCAAAATAGGAGAAGCCTGTTTTTCCTCATTTGAGCACAGAGAGAGCAGTGAGGAAGGATATTCAAACTATAGCATTTGCTTGGCTTTGCACTTGTACCTTTGCTTGAGGACTCATTCATTTCTAGTTGATGTTCTCTTGTAGCTATCCTAAAAGCTGACCTACATCAACAGCTTGCATACCTAAGCTTATTCATTATTACATCTTAAAATGCAGCTTATCTTTGTGTCTAGCTGTAGAATTATGGCTATACTTTTGTGAAAGATCTGGACCTGCTAGTGAAATGTTAGCAGAGTTCTTCATAGCAATTAGGCAGAGCTTCGTTTTTGGTTTGCAGTTTTGGTTATCAGAAGGAGGAAAAAAAAAAATAAAGAACAAAAAATAATTGAAAGTGACTTGGCTGATTTTAGTGTAGAAAGTGCCACAAAATATCCTTCTATGCCTGCATAGTAACTTAATGCTTGGAGAAGTTGGTGACAGTTGGGAGTGAGAAAAATATAGCAGAAATTCTGTGTTATAGTCACCATGGATTTACAAAGGGGAAATCATGCTTAACTGACCTGATAGCCTTCTATGGTGAGATGATGAGCATCTGGGCACATCTGGAGTAGTTTGGTTCTGTGCTCCCCAGTGCAAGACAGATATGGATTCTCTGGAGTGAGTCCAGAGAAGGACTGAGAAAGGGAATGGAACATTCATCGTTTGAAGAAAGCTGAGAGTACTGGGTCTGTTCAGCTTGCCGAAGAGAAGACTCTGGGGGATCTTATCTGATGAGAGGGTGGAGAGAAGGTGGGACGAAACTCTTCTCAGTGATACCAGGTGACAGGATGAGAGGCAGTGGACACAAACTGAACCAGGGGAGCTTCCCCTTGAAGCTAAGGGAAAACTGCGAGGATGACTGAGGCTGTCCAGAGAGGCTGTGGAGTCTCCATCCTTTGAGATACTCAAATCATGACTAGACATGGTCCTGGGCAACCTGCTGTAGGTGACCCTGCTTGAGCAGGAGGTTGGACTAGATGATCTCGAGAGGTCCCTGCCAACCTCAACTATAGTATTGCAAGAAGTTATTTTGTGCAGCATAAACATCTTTTGCATTCGGTAACCTTGGAAAAAAATTGTTTACATACACTGGTAAGCTAGTCATAAAACTCTGTGTTCAAACAGGTTGTGAAAACACTCATATTTCATTATGATGCCAATAAGTTCATGTGGGTCACTTTTAACACTGTGTGAATGGTTTGGCTCATCTGTCTTTATCTTTAATTGACTAGTGCTGTCTTTGAGACTGATGAAGCTTCAGGAGTGATGACTGATGGGCAGCATAAAACATATATGGTTGTGTGGAGCAGTGACAAAGGACGACCCATTGCATTTTTTGAGTCCTAAATTGAATTCAAACTTAGCCACTTTTTGGTTACTTTTGTCAAAGCAAAGCCCCCTTTAAATGAAAGGCAGCAACTTGTTGAAACTCAAACAAGCCAAGTAACCTGTTAAGAGCTTTTGTTGTTATTTTTGGAAAAATTTTGAGCAGGCTAAGTATAATTTAACTTTTTTTTTTTTTTCCACTGGAGAAAATTTCAAATAGGAAATTGTAGCATCTTTGCTATACTCAATAACTTTATAATTTGAATATTTATGTGCTGCAGTGTAGGAGGGGTAGTAGTGCTTGATCTTCATTTTCTATGATTTCATTAGACTGCATGTATGGACCAGTATTTCAGGAGAACCTGGAACTTATTTCTAGACTTTTGAGTTTCTCATGTGTACTCTTCATTAATAGACTGAGAAGGTATCTGCTGTGGAGTTGTTGTTACATAT
Source organism: Nothocercus julius (assembly GCA_013398735.1). NCBI lineage: Eukaryota > Metazoa > Chordata > Aves > Tinamiformes > Tinamidae > Nothocercus > Nothocercus julius. The sequence continues at coordinate 2,457,410 of VZSV01000015.1, forward strand.
AGTTCTGAAACTTTGCATCAGAACAGGAAGTTAGGATGTATGTGACACCTGATGTTGAGAATGGAAATGAATATGCGCTCAGGATCCAGACGGAGTTTTGGCAGATACTAAAATTCTCTACCTCATTTGCAAATGCATTTGTACACAGCCTACCAAAGAGATTGAAATATTATATAAGCAATGACTATTTATCCTTCAGAACTTTCATTTTGTAGTCCTTAAATATTACATTTCAGCATATAGGAACACAAAGTGATGAAGTGACCGACTGTTCAAGTATCCATGGAAGATACTTGAACGAAGCATACATGCTGTGGCTTCAGAGCCCATGTTCTAACTTTTTTTAGGGTCATTTATGTTGGAAAAACATATCACAGAATTAAACTAACCAAGAATGGAATCCTAGGTGAAACTATTATATTTACAAGATGCATTCGATGAAAACACCCAAGATTATAGAGGAGGTATAATCACTGCGATTTAGGCAAACCTTACTTGTTAAATGTTGCCTCCTGCTTGGAAGAGAGAAATGGAGAAGTAAATGACTGGTGTGAGTTTTCAAGAGAGATGGTTGATCTTCTAATTTTTGGTTGTTGAAAACAACACAGGATTTAAGGATGGAGAAGCAAAGTAAAAAGATGACAGACTTGCATGAAGTTATTGAAAAAGCAGGAAAAGAGGCCTCGGTACAGGCAAAAGACAGGCAGAAGCTTCTGCTGTTGTGAATGTTGCAAAAGTTCAAGGAATTTATCTAAGGCTGACCGAAGACTTTTGATGAGTCATGTTTTATAAATGTTTTATTAAAGGTATAACAGAAATTAGTATTCAGTAATGTGTTTCACTCAAAGCATTACTGCAGCATAACAGAAGAGGAGATGCAGAGGGAAAATTCAGAAATACCACAACTATGTGCTTTCCATCTAGCCGGCCTATTCTGTCCCATCGTAGTAAGCTCCTGCGTTTCTCCCTAAGATGCTGCTCTTGCAGAAAGAAGCAATTCTAATCGTTGTTCAGCTTTCTACCCTCCTGCTGTCCATGCAGCAGGATTTAGGGACTAAGGTGGCATGCTCAGCAAAGCTGTAGTAGAGAATTACTGTGACAAGGGCAGATTTCATTAACCAGATTAAAGAAAAAGCAGTCTTTGACTACCCTGATAAGACATTGTGAATTGGTAAGTCTCAGGTTTACAGTTCATTAGTGCAGCAGAAGAGTTGCTTAACATGGAGCATTGATTTTTTTTTTTTTTTTTCCATTAATCTCTGGGCCTGTCAGATGGAATTTTGGAAGTAACATTGAACAGAGTTTTCCATCTATTGCTTGTAAATGAAGGTCAGAGATTTGGTGGTGGGACTCCAGACTTGGTATCAGGACAAATAACTTGACATAGGTTTTTCTTTCGTGGCAACTTAGGGAAGTTGTTAACCAGGTTGTTTTCTGTACTCTATCTGTGCATAAAGTCCATGCTGCAAGATCTGCAGATCTTCCACTGCTACTGTTGTTCGATGGAGCATCTGTTTTGAGAAGCAATGTCTCTAAGGAATCCTGAGGAGAGTGAGGAACAGAAAATCCCACTCTCTGCATATGGTCTGTGAGAAGGGATAACAAATGGATGGAGAATGCCTGTTTATACTAAGGGAAAGGCAGAAAAGGAGTTAGGACAAAGCACTGAGCACATGTTTGCCTGATTGCAGAAGGCAGAATGGAGGAAAATGTCACCTTTAAAACTTTGGACACTGGGGTGCAATCTGCCACACTGGGAAATAGAAAACCAGGGGGCTTCACAGAGGAAGACTATGACTGACCCATTTCAAGTTTTCTATTAATTTTAGAATTGAGTCCAAGTGAATGTGTATGGGTCATCCAGCTGAGTAACAAACCAGGGTAGTTTTCCTTCTACCACAAAAGATTATGTTAAAGTTAGTGAAGGCTTCCATTCCTTATCCTGCAATTCCTGGCTAAACACTGAAATGGGCAAGGGGTTCCTTCAGTCTCTCAGTCCTGCACTTATATCTTGGTCACTAGACTCTAGACCTATTCCTACTTGCAAAAGGGAGTTTGGAAATCATGAAAGAGAACCATAGTAAAAGTAGGAAGAAACTAGTAGATGATGGCTGTATCAGGTGCCTTTTAATTACATTTATTATGAATGATAATACACTTATTCTGAATTGATGCATCAAGGAAACTCTAAGTAGAAGGCCAAGTAAAAGGAGTGTGCATATATTTTGCAGGCTGGAGGAACTGGTTATTTTGTTTCAAAGAATTTGGAGAGAATGCCAGTCTAAATGCCTGTACAATGGGCTTATTTGACTAGGATAAACTATTTACTATTTGTCATAGTAAAAACTACATTATTTATAGCAGCAGGTAGATTTTATTAGTAATAAATAATTGTAATAAATGTAATATACTGCTGTTATTTGGGCTATATGTTAGACTACAGAGTTCATTTTGTTCTCGACTTATGTTTGCAATAGGAATTAAGTGAAAGGTAGAGCAAGAAAAATAAGGCAACCTTAGCAAAGCTATTTTTTCTCCCTCCCTGTAGTGATGAACAATTGGCATCTACTGCAAGATGTTATTTAGAATTAACTTGCAACAGGCAAAGTAAGAGAAGGTTGCAGTGTGCTATGAACTATCAGAATATAACCAGACCTACAGTTATGTATGTGTGTATTTTCTAATGAGCATTTCTTCAATAAGGTCTACTTGATATAGATCTTGAAGATCTTTTAAAGAGGAAACTATATATATCCGTTGTAAATACTCCTTTGACTGTAATCAAGTTTACCAACCAAAAATGTGAAACTGAACTTGTGGCATGTAAACATGTAACAGTCAGCCTTAATCTAGCTGGCAACTGCTATGGTCACAAATTGGCACTGATGGCAGGAATGGCCACCTGAGTGCGAACCAAGGCTGAAATTCTGCGTGGACTGACCTTGTGTTATCATTTACTGAGGGCATACGTACTGCAAGATGAAAGGATGTGCTAAAAGCATGTGTGTCTTTTGCTGAGTAGTGTCCTTTTGATAATCCTGGCTTCAGAAAATGAAATTAATGAAATTTAATATAGCCAGGGGGTGTGGGGGGATTCTCCATTATAACTAAGGGTAATGTCATAAATAGGATTATGTCTTGAGTTGCATGTGGCAGGATTAGACAACCATTAGGAAAGGAAAATCTGTTTTCCAGGAAATATTCTCAGTGATAGAGAACCTTAGGATAGAAAGATTAAAATGTGATGTATTGGTAGAATTGTTTCTATGCAGAATATTTTTTCCAAATTTCCCTTGAGGCATCAGCTGTTCTCTGAACATCCAAGAAGCTTGTTGTGCTTCTGATCAGCTTCCCACTCGTTTTCTCCCACACTGCTTTGCTGTGTCATCTTAATGTCATTTTTAAAATACTAACAAAGGAAGCGTTTTGTCCATAAAACAAAATAAAAATCTTGAGAAGGAAAAGAATGTCTTTTCTATATTGTTTTAGCAGATAAAAGATGACTCATATGAATAGCAAATAAGAAATTAATGTGTTTAAAATGCACCTGAACTAAGAACTTGTTTTAGTGTGTAGTCTAGAGATTGAATTTCATAACTTTTTTTGCTTATGATTAGTATTGTTTTTAGTAAGCTTACCTTGCTGAAAATCATGATACTTAGAACATATAGGAATTTGTATAGTATAGGAATATGTACAGTATAGGATTTTGTAACACTAAATGTAATTGGTGCTTTAAATAGTCTAGTTGACTAGGTTGAAGGGTGGTCAGGTATCCTGGAGGCAAAGAGGAAAAAGCAACTTTTTTTTTTTTTTTTTTTTTTTTTTTTTGAGAAAGAGAGAGGACAGTATGACATCAATTACTTGGCATGGGCAATTTTAATCAGTGCTGATCGTGGCTTTCTGATAGCTTAGTATAAGATTTTTCTAGGCAAGTGGAGAGGGGGAAGGATGCCACTATTGCAGGCAGGCATTTAATTATTACTTGTGCCAGAAGACTAAAAATTCACAAAGTTACTGAGCTTATGCTGTCTAGTCTCTTGGAACAGCAAGAGAAAAGCTATTCCTTGAGAGGTCACCCAAGCTTGACTCAGCTGCTCCTGGGGGAGGGAGGAAGGGGTTTATTTGGGATGGGAGCAAGGTCTTCTTGAAGGTACAACAAGAATCTGTTTTTAAAAGTTAGAAAACTTTTCTAGTTGTGTGGGGAAATCACTGGCAGTATATGAATAGCAATGGAAGACTATTTCTTTGTATTAACTGTATCACTTATCAGTAGAGCCAAGTGCTTTACCTCCCCTATGCCTTTTTTTTAACAAAAATCAGCTTGCTTTTTAATTTGTTATTTGTTATTATCCAAGAAAAAAAATAGCTCTTTTTATTGGCTGTTGGAAGATGTTTTGAATTTTCATTCACCAACTGTCATTGTGAGATACTTGAAGTTCAACCCTGTGTGACTATCTAGACAAAAGAGTTCTTAAGCTTGAGTTGAGTTATTTCCATTCGGGTAGGTGCTGGCTTCAGCTTATGATTTCTTCTTTCCGCTCAACAGTCTCAGTTTCTTCACGCTCGGGGTGTGATAATAACCTTCAAATTGTGGGGTGCATGATGTTAAGTTTGCTATTTGTTTTCTGCAGCAGCTATCGGTCCTTCTACTGACCCTGCTGTGCTGAGGATAAAGATCCTGTCCTTGGAGGAGAGGGACTGCAATTTGTTTTATCTCAGAGTGGTAAGCAGCAGTCTAGCTCTGCTGCTGTAAGATTCCTTTGGAAATGTGCAGAAGAGCACCTACCAAAAGCAAGAGGTGTATTGTATTTGTTGGTAAATACGGCATTTTCCTAGTAAAATTTTATTTCTAAGGTTCACCAGTGAGGAACGCGTTTCTAGAACCAGTGTCGTGTAGCGGAAACTTTCAAACTGTCCACAGTTGCAACGAGAGGGGGCCAAGCTTTATCCTGCAGATACTTTCTTATGTAATGCCTGAACATGAGTAAGTCTCAGACTTAATAGTGTAAAATAAGAGGGGCTGCTAAATTTTATGTGCAGAATTTTATTAAAGAGGTTTTTCACTATTTGTTCTCATTGTTTGCATGGTTACATACTAAAAGAACCTGAGTTTTACCAGGGAACTGGCATGAAAAGCAATGGTGCTGTTTGCTGTTTCATGGGTGTCCCGAGTCCATCGCAGTCTGGAATACCGTGTGTTGATTGACACCCTACAGCTGCCTAGTGCAGGGGCTTTATGTCTCCTTTTCCTTTGAATCCACTTACAGGGAAGAGCTGGAGAGATAATGAAGCTAGGTAGTTGCTTCTGTTGTGAATGGGCATTTACTAATACCTCTTGTTTTTTAAAATGATGACAAACATGGTTATTATTACCCTAGCTGATGAGGATTTGAAGGATGTGGGCTTCAGAAAGGCCTCTTAGTTCCACCATATCATGACCTCTTATACCAAACAAAGAAGCTATTTCAGTCTTTTGACTGAAAGACCTGTAGCACCTTGGCTTTCCGATAGCGAGCTTGTATGAAAATGGGCTTTGATTTCTGTGGTAGCGGAGCTCTGCTGTTCCTCACACCCGCGTTCCCCGTATGCTGATCTGTAAATGTTTTAAATGATGTGGAGCACTTGGCGTTCACCACATCATCTCTGACACAGCCGCATATGGCTACATTATAAACATGATTTCTACTTCCTGGTTCCACAGCATTACTACAGAGTTTAGAAATTTCTACTCTCAGTATCTAAGTTACAAGGCTTAATAATAAATATTTCTCTTTTAAAGATATTGATGGCTAATTTAAGATGGTTCTTTGTTTTGATTTTCTACTTGCAACTGATTTTTTGCATGTCTTCTGTTTATAGGTGCCCAACTGTAAAGGCACTTTCTAAAGTGTTGTTTTTGTTGTTGTCATCTCTTTTTTGTGCATGTGTGTGTAAGACCTGTTTTCTGGAGAGTGCTAATTATTCACCTTCCTCCGAGATTTTAACTTGTTCATACTTCCTTTTTTTATTCTTTTTTTTTTTTTTTTCTTTACCCCCCACGCCTGTCTGAAGGGCAATGGTTTCTGTAAAGGTGGTGTCTTTGCATGGGGTGATATGAGCCAGGCTAGCACAAGGGCGACAGGTCTGCCATGAACAGCTGGACTCAGCTAAGCCAGCAGCCCCCATGTACCAGCAGTATCTGTTCTCCATAATTGTCATCCATATGAGGTAGTCTTTTAAAATGACAGAGAAATGAAGTAACAAGCACCATTTCCTCCTCTCAGTGAACTTCCTAGGTTTCTAATAATCTTTCAACTCATTTATTTTTTTCTGTCCTTTCTTTGGTTTGCTGCTTTCCTGAGTTTGATTAACAAATCATTATCAAACCTTTCCTATCGTTCAGGCCTGCAAAGATATTAAGAGGGTAGTCATTTTAAAGTGGTGTTCCCTGAGTTATCAACCATAAGATGTTAGAGGTGTGCTGATGAGCTGCCTCTCCCACTGGGAGAGGTGAAGCTGCCATCACGCTGCAAACTGCTCGGCTGCAGCACCCCAGGAGTCTGCCTGCTTCGTTCGGACACACTGCAAGTCCTCAGGGTGTTCTTGCTTCAGTCATCCATCTGTTGCGTGTGTGCTTTTTTTGTTGTTGTTGTTTAATGCATTTTATTTATCTTTTCTTCAGCAAGGGTGGCAGTAGCCACGAGTCATGTGAGGTCTTTTGGCTGAGTACTGGGAGAAAGCTTGATGGGGGGGAGGCTTTTTATTCTTGTTTCTGGTGGAGGGACAGATTAAGCCTATTTTCCTGGAGGTAGCTGTAGTGTCTCAAAAGGAAACATTTCCTTCTGACTTGTATTTTCTCATTTTGCAGTAAATAATGCCTCAGTAGAGACCGTTGGACTTGGGAAAGCTTGAGACAGTTAATGCCTCCCTGTTTAGGCATCTGTCAGCACTTAGCAGCTTTCTCTGAAGCCTGTGTGGTTTGGCTGCACATGCCCTTTTTTCGCTGCGTTTTCACTGAGGTGTAGAAGTGACAGCTGTAACAGCCTTTATCAAAGATGCCGAACTGTGCGTGCACAGCTGAAACTTTGCTCCCTTAGATTGATTATTTTAAAGGATTTGGTATAATTTTGTAGCGACTGTTGTTAAGTCGTCATTTACGAGTAGCATCTGTGCAGTGGTAATGGAGCTAGAATCCTTTTATAGTTGGAAATAACTGTCTTGAAATATCAGTGGGTATCAACTTCAGATAAATGCAGCCTTTTCAATTATGACACGTTTAATGTGCTCCTGCAATGCATTGTTGTTATCTGTTCTTTGTGCGCGTGAAGTTTATAACGCTTCTGTCAAATACATGCTGCAGGTTGTATCTTTTTTTTTTTTTTTCTGCTCTTGAATCTTCACAGACCAGGAGTTCCTGTGACGTCTCTGCAGCGTGAATCACCGTGTGGGTTCATGCAGTTTGGACTCATAAGTGTGAAGTGCTCGGTAGCTTTCCAGTTCAGGCTTGCTTTTTTACAAGCAGAAAATCGGTTGCTTAAAATTAACCTGTAATATTTGTTATAGACAAGTCTATGCGCATATTACACCAACATAGGTATAAAGCTTTGCTAATATTAAAAGCATGGGAGAGAAAAAGCATGCAACTGCAGGTGATCAAGTCAAAGTTTACCAGAATTATTTTCCAAGTTAATTTCCTAGGTTACCTTTGACTCCTTCGTCTGCTAAGCTAGGCCTGCTGGTCGGCTGTGTATGGTAAGCCTTCAGTTTGTGAATGTGTTCTCGTCGTTTTGTTCCAGGTAAAATTCGTTTTTCTTCCCTTCTTCAGCTTCCCCCTCCCTGTTACACGCTTTTACTTGCTTATGCCTTTGCTTTCAAAGAATGTCTGTATGTTGTCTAGGCAAGGAAATGTACCTGGAATATCCAGTGCAGCTCTCAGGGCTGAGAAGATGTGCTGTGAAGGGTGATTTTAGGGCATCCTCTGTAGGAGCACCTCTGCATTGCACTGGGGCTCCCAAAAAAGCTTTTGGATCTAGGATCTGAACCCACATTTCCTTTAACCATAGTCTTGCTGTGAGTCCTTTGCAGTTTGGATGATAATTTAAGTGGGTTAGTGAACTTTAAGAACTTCTATTCTGCCTTTGAGCTGACTGTCTGTAGCACCGTGGGAATAGACAGCATCATTGCCTGAAAGGAGGAACGAGAGCGCCTAGGTGAGAGACTACTGTGAGAAGTCTCTCGTCAATGCTCACAGAAGGAAGGATATTCCAAGCGCTGCTAAATTATTTGTTAACAGCTAGTTATTTGTTAACAGCTTCTCCAAACTATGAATTCATTTTCCCTAGTTTACTTTTTTTTTTTTCCATTAACCCTTCCCAATTCTTTTATTACTGGACAAAACTCATGAAATTAAAATTTAGGTAAAAGAGCATTATGTGAGTGAATAACACATCTGTATTCCTGCATCTGTCTGGTGCTTTGAAAAATTTAATTGACTATCCATTCATACCGCCTGCAAGAAAAAGATCCAGCAGTGAAGAATTTAAGAACATCTGGAGTGCAAGCTAAGTATCTAGGTCAACAACTGACGGTTGTTGCTTAGAAATTGTTCAGGATGATAAAAGTTAAGGATAGTGCTCGAGTCTTCTGCAGGATTAGCTCAGTCTTAGTATTTTTAGTTGTTTTTTGTTCAGCGATTTTCAATTCATGTTTCAAGTCACTGGGAGAACATAATTTTCAGCTTCAGCAGCTTTCAACATACCATTTTCCTATGGCTAAAATAATTTTATTGATGTTATTAATGTGCATCGGAAAGCACGATAGCAACCAACTCTGCCACATGGGAGCAACATGTCTTGAGAGATGCTTACAGTAAAGGATAATGTGCCTTTGATGTCTGAAGATTATTTCTCCAGAGGAGAGAGGTTTTTCTTTAAATTTTTATAAAGCTCTGAATATGAGATGTTGAATTCTTTTTTATGTGTAACATATAGACATTTTCTTCTGTGCAATCTGGGCTTATTCTCATGCTACCAAAGTTTAAGACAGAGCCACCTGAAAGACATGGGTCTGTCAGGGGATAGTTTAGTCCTGTAGATTCGTTCATTAAATTGTCTGAAAAGAGAAACTGAAGTGGATGAGGGAACTGAGTCCAGTAATAATGGATATATAGAAAAGTAATTTGAATGCAGTAGTCTGTGATGTGGATATTCTATAGCTAGACAAATGATTTTTATGGGGTTGTCCCGAGTTCACATACGTCTTTAAAATGGAGGTAAATTTAGGTAAAATTAATGTATTTGTGTGCAGCAGTAAAGCAAGCTGCATTTCTGCAAGCTTGTTGAGAAGTGCATCGCTATTAGCTCAATCCTCTACCCCAGCTAGGAAATACAACTGTGGTTGTAAACTAATTCGAACCTGGGTTGCAGAGCACTCTAATCATAACTATTTCTGCATAACTACTGCTTTAAAATCCTTACTTTGTGCTGTGAAAAGAATATGTGCAGAAACCATAGATAAGAAAAGTAGAATTACAAAGTGTTACTTAAAAGTATGTTCCCCCCTTGAGAAATAAATTAATTTACATAAAATACTGAGTAGACTTTTCTTGCAGAAGTGATACTAAACTTTCTTTTTCTCAAGTTATAGTGTGTATATCTTATTCCCGTTTTTCAAATTAATAATCTATGACACTTTCATTAACTCTGGGATGTAAATAAGATTACATAGCCATATACATCCCTATGAGCATGTATTTCAATCTGTAGGAAGGAGTGCAGCAGAAGTCAGCAGTGGAGCTGCCTCCTGACTAACATCAAAGCTAATAAAAAGCTAAAAAAGCTAAATAAAGCACAAAGCTAATAAAATACATTATTTAAGCATTTAATAATTACTGGAAAGAAGCCTCTCATAAGAGTTTCATTTTATTGTCACACAAAATAGCACATTTATTTTGTTCTTGACTTTTTAGGATGAATAAAGCAAGCTAAAACTAGTAACCAGCTAATGGCAAGTTTGTTGTCTAGGGCAACATGCAGCTGCCAGGTGATGTGATGGCAGGCAGCAAACCACTTCAATTTTCAGTCTACGCAGGTTTGAAATGTGGGAAATTTGATTTGGCTTCTATATTGTAGGAGCCTCAGTATAACACCCTAAACCTCTTCTGGCTCCTCTTTGCCAGCCCTAGACCGGTGCTCTTGATAATCCACTCATGCTGGCTGGAAACCAACAGTTGTTTTTGTCCATCTGCACTTTAAACCCTGCCTATTTTCAGGACCCGAGAAATGTGTGGTATCCTCATGGCATTTGTGGTGGGGCTTGAGGTGTTACAGGAGCTACTCGTTGCTCCTCAGGACTGAACCACTGTATGGGAGCAAGGAGAGGAGAGATGCGCTGGCATCTTAAAATGCTCTCTCTGAAAGCCTTGATTTTTGGCTGGGGGGGCTGCAAGCTAACATCTACAATGTAATTGCAAATCACTGGACTTTAAAAGAACTTTAATTATATGAAAAAAGTTTTAAAAGACTTAAATCCGATAGAGGATTATTGAGATACTGAAGCATTCTTGGATCTCCCATTTCTGTCTAAATAAAGTTGCTTGTATGAATAATAACGGACAGTTTCAGTAATGCACAGTTTCTCTAGCTCGCACCTGCATGCCCTAATCCACATTTCATGTCAGCATTGAGTGGTTCCATCTTAGGATCTGCAAGGTGGAAAATTTTGTATTTTATTTCTGCACTTCATTTCCATAATATTTCAAGGTAAATATTTTCTAAAAAGTAAGAATGAAAACAAATGAGTGCTTCATTTTAAAGCAGTAGCCATTTTCCTTGGCATGTACCAGCAGTGTCACTCCTTGGTACTTCATAGAGTGCAGGGTGCTTTATTTCTTTCTCTTAATTTTATTTTTACTTTTTATGATGGCCAGTAAGTCAAGTAAAGGAAGAGCTAAAGAAGTGAATCGAGTTGGACAAAATAAACTAAAATCAGTAATAGCACTTTCTATGCTGCATGTTGAGACATAAGGGAAGCGTTTTTAGGTGTAGAACAAGGTTATCTCTCATTTGTTTTAATGTTCTTAAAGTGAATAATAGTTCTGCTTTCCATATTCTGGGGGGTTGAGGTAGTTATTTTTACTTGCCTAGACCACAGCTGGGTAGTTTGGCAGCATTAGCTCTGGCCTTTGCACCCTTGCTGAGAAAGGAATGTGTTTTTGTGCAGTTGCTTGTATCCCTCTCACTGTAATATTCTTTTTCCTCTCATGTCACATCTTCAGGCAGTTGCTGCTTGTCTGGAGGAACACACACACTGCAAACTTTAGAGGCATCAGCATGCTTATTCCCTGGTTTGGGAGGTATTAGGATTCACTGAATAGGAATAGTTACAAATGCAAAGCTTTAGATATAAGTAAAACCCAATTTTTCACATCAGTAGTGGTAAAGAGGCGTTTTGCTTTTTTTTACTCTGTCTCCCTTCTGCATCTCCCTCCCTCCTGCAATCAACAGGGTGAGAAACTCATAATGACTTATCCTGAATCCCTGAGAAGGCTCTATTGGAGCAATAATTAAAGTTTCAAATATCTGTTTTATTCCACTCAGATACTTTTTTCTTTTTTTAAGTGCAGTAGTTTTAGTATTTTTTTGGAAAAAGGAGCAAATGCAAAAATACTGTCATTAATGCTGTCCTTCTGTTAGAAGAAATACAGGAAGGAAAATAATTCTGGTAAGCTTTGACTTGATTGCGTGCAGTCACATGCTTTTTCTCTCCCAAGCTTTTAGTATCAGCCAAGGTTTGTATCTCTCTCGGTGTAATATGCTCATACACACAGAAGCTGCAAGGAAGCATGCACTTTGTGTAGATTGTGATCTGCAGACTTTATAGATGAGGTTTTGGTTCATCAGAAGGGATTTGTATGGAATGCTGGTGGTATAAATGGTTTATAAATGAACGCTTATCAGAGTGCTTTGCTGACCTTATGGTCAAAAAGAAAAATTAGTAGATAGTGGAATCATCAGGGTACTGGGGTTCAATGAAAAATGCCTCCCTCCCCTGTTCCTGCAGAGATATTTATTGTACTGAACTATAATTCATTTGATTCCTTCTGTTTTATTCATTTAATGTCCAAAGGACAGAAATATTAAGGAACTCAGAAATCACCTTACTGGTAGGTTAAAAACTCATCCTCTGTAGCCTGTGCATGTCTGCACCAAGTGTGTTTGGGGAGTTCATAGAATATCCCTTGTGTCTGAGACCAACTTACTATGCACCTGTAAGCAGCAAGAGCAGGTATAGGCAGCAGATACAGTGATGATAAAATATCCTGTCTGCACGTATGTATCTTGGGTTTTAGTTGTGGGGTCAAGGTCTTTCGGAGTCATTGCTGCTGCTTTGTAATGTGGAATCAAAAACTGATCCATCTCTCTGTGTTCATTATGCAAAATATTTTAGAAGTTTTCAAATCCAATATTTGAATAGTAGGTATGGCCTAAGATGAACGTATTATTCATGGTTATGTAGACTGTGTTTCTGTTAAATACCGAGAAACTGAAAAGATCTAATAACCTTAAAGTGTTATGTTTATTGCTATTATTTTATCCTGTGATGATTATTATTAGCAATTTATGTAAGTTGCTGGTCAGACAGTTTTGTGCTTTTGAGCATCATTTGTGCTGTAGCTGGCCAAGTTTTTATTGTGTTTCTAAATTAATACTTTTTTTTAAATTTGGCCATAAAACTATCGACTGATTATAGGCATACAGTTTTCACTGCATGTGTGGTTCATTCAGACTAACTAATACACTTTTTGTAGGAGAGTTAGGCTTCTCCTGTGTGGGTGGTTTGTTGATCGTTTTTGTTAATGATAGGACCCTGGAGTCTGAGGTTCCTGATCTTGGGTCTTTCAATAGCTCTGAATCCATTGTGAGTAAATATTGCTAATGATTTGAGAACTTGTTCCTAAAGGATTCCTCTCACGTATCATGCACAATCTTATGCAAAAGCAGAGATTATATTCTTTTTTTGTGCTGCTATATTAAGATCATTCAGATTTTTTTAAAAACAGAAAAGAAAACAAGTCTGTACTTCCTTAGAATCTATTAGGCTGTGGCATTAGTAATGCAGTATTTATTTGAAGATAATCAGGTCAGCTTTTTATGAGGCAGGCAAAAATTACTAAGAGAAACTGTAAATATCTTTTCAGAAAAATAGACAATACTTTTACAGTCAAAGAAAGATGATATTACCAGCTGTTTTACAGACTGGTCACTGTGTCTCTAATGTGGCATAATTAACTCAATGTTACATAAGGCAAATTATGCTTTCACCCTTTGGGTACTACTAATGAAAGATCCTTTAAGAAAATGTGGAATGAACTTCAGGATCAATTTTTAAGTCTGGTGCTGTTTTCTTTAGCTACCCCATTACCTTATGCCACAGGGAGTGTAAGAAAGCAAATAACAATTCTTTATTTAGACATACATAAACACAAATGTGCAGCACACACAGTTTGAATGTACCTCTAGAGCGTTAATGTTTTCTGAGTGTCTGCTAAGAAAAGTGTGTCTACAGACTTCTACTCAATTTCCATACATTTTGGCATGCCCAGGTCTGTTGCTAATAATGTGTGCCTTAAAAAAAAAAAAAAAAAAAAAAAAAAAAAAAAAAAAAGAGAGAGAGAGGAAGGCAGGAGACATTTTGCTTTGGATATACATATGCTTCAAGATGTTCCCATCAAGATATTTTTAGGTAGCTAAAAAGTGAGATGGGTTTTTGCTTTTGTTTTTCTCAAGTGCCTCTGGCATGAATTTTAGGCAAGCTTAGTTTTTCGCTATATGTAGCTGGACCACAGGGGAATTCTTGCTTTAATTAGTAAATTAGTTTTCAGTTATGTGCTTCCATAACTAATGATCGTTGAGTTTGTATTGCACATCTGGGTTTATCCAGCCTGTTAGCTTTGCGTTAGGGCACCAGCTCGGTTGCTGCAAAGGAAGGAAACCAACCAGTGCAAACAAACCAATGCACAGAAAGATTTAGATTCTTCAGCTTGTGTCTTGACATTGGCAGCTGTTAAGAGCCTCTTGGCCATGGCTGTGTCCCAGGCTTGCAAGCCAGCACGTGTCCCTGGGGAGCTGCTCTTGCTCCCTTCCTTGTGCCATGAACCAGTGCCATGAACAGCGCTGCGCAGAGCTGCATCGTAAGCAGTGGGTTGTGCTGCAGGAGCCAGCGCTGCCACTGCTGGCATGAAGGTTCTTAGGCCATATGGCTTTGCGTTCCCTGAAGGGATTTTATTTTGCTATAAAGAGTCTTGGCACTGTCTTCAGATGTTGTGTAAACACTTCTGTTTTTCTTCAGCAGCATCTTTCAACAGTTAGGGCAACTTCCTGAATTTCTTATAAATTTGGGGATGGCTGTCACTGAGCCAGGACTCTGGCCGCATAACTCTCTTCATTGGTGTTGTGTGGCTGTACCAAGAGCTATGGAAAACCCCATGACTGACCCTGCCATCTTTGGTCTTCTCTTTGCTCTTGTACGAAGCACTGCCCCACAGGCCATGCCAGAATCTGCATCTTTCTGTAGAAAAAGGATAAACAGGTATGAAGTTGCTTCCAGCCCATGGGCATGTTAAAGCAGGTTCAAATCACCTGCTTTTTACTCAAATGGAGGAGGATTGCAGAGCTTTTTTTGAAAGCCACCTGTTCATGTCAGTGTGGAAATTCAGAAAACAAAACTTTTTCAGTAATGATTGAGTCATGTTTCTAATTTCACCTTGAGATTCATTTTTACTGCTTTGAGGCCACCAATGTGCTGGAGTTGTGCATAAACAGAGTCAAAGGGGAAAAAAAAAAGCAGTATTTCTTTAGATGTCCAAAATTTTTGGAAAGATAACGTCCACAGACCCTTCACAACCGTGTTTTGAGAGTACTGTATACCTCATTCTGAGGGTTGGAAGGAAACCAACCTTTCATGCTGTTGGTATAAAACAAGTTTTTATGTAGTGCTAGTAGAGGTCTGTGCACCCGGGAATACCTCTCCATTAGGCTAAGCTTTTACTTCTGGTCGTGCCACTAAAATGTACAGTAGTGTTTTAGGCAGTTTCTCTGCCTAGAAAATAGCCATAAGAATATAATGTTATCTCTGACTTAGCTGAGGCTTACATGCTTAGATACAAAGTTCTGAGGACTTCAGTGTCTGAATGGGGTCAGTTCAAATGGCACAGGTTCAGAAGAGTCCCTTTGAGCAACTGTGCTGTCTTCAGTAGCAGGTATCAGACCCAGTGATTGAACTGACATACCCTATTCAGTATAATAGCCATGTCATTTGTAGGAGAACATTATCATTGGATTAATGTGTCCTGCTTTCCAGATAAATGCCTTAATGGTGCCTTGGCATTTAATATCAGCAGGAGCCCATTATGCTTTAATAATGCACTGTTTCATTGACATTATCTCTTAAGTTAACACAGTATTACAGAAATTTTCTAGCCATAGGTATTTCCTTTTGCACACACACACAAAAGTAAATGCAGATAAGTGCAAAACTTATGTTGGTGCTTCTGCCCATCTTGTGCATCTTCCCCTCATTAAAGTAGGGTTGTGGACAGGGACATATCTAGAAGCACCTTTTTTTGGTAGGAAATACATGACTTCCTTTTGGTTTTAACAATACTCAGTTACTTATTGCTTTATTATTGCTTGACCATAACTTGTTTATGCATCTTCACTAAATGTATGACTTGCTGTAGTATTAACTCATGTTTCTTCTCTGGCACATGCCGACTTAAGTGAAGATGTGTAGAGTATTATTGGTGTTGCAACTCTGTCAGCCATCATCTCTTCCTTGCATTTTTAAGAGCAACGCAATAAAGTAGCTGTCTAAACACATACTAGCAAGTTTTCACACTGAGAATTTTCATATCTTCTTTTGCAAAGTTAATTTGCCTCCTTAGATGATTCTTTCATCTAACTAAAAACCCAGCCTTCATCCATGTGCCTATTCAAGTGTTAAACCTGTGTATGCTTCTGCTTTATATAGGGTTTATATGACTAAATTTGTATCAACTAAACCCTTTTGCCTATAACCAAAGCCCTCTGCGGATATAACAGAGCCCTCTCAAAAGGTATAAACAATCAGTGAAAAGATACAGGTTACCGGAATATTAAGAAAAAACAGAGATTTATGAACATTTGATTTTTTGTTTTAGTCGAGAGCTACTCATGAGTTTTGGAAATATCTTAGAGGAAAAGCAGAGAGAATACTTTTTAAATATGCCATTCTTAGAGTGTGGGTTCGGTCCTGGAGTATTACTGTTTGCCCCTCTGGTGCTACAGGCACGTGTGGGTATCCTAGCAGCCCTTTATGAAGCAGGGCAGTCACTTACTGGTTATGCTTTTAGGAGAAGCAGCATTCGAACATTACCTAGGAAATAATGGAAGTTAATCTTCTATTTCTTTGGAAGACTGTAATGTGTGAATTGCTTGGGCTGATTTTGAGCTTCTTCCTTATTACTTCCACATTTTGCCCAAATGGAAGTATCCTTGTCTAGCTGCAGATAAACTGGCTTGGGAAAAGGAAATTGCATCTTTAAGGGATGGGCATGCAGAACATCAGATATCAACTTCAACATCAGATATTACACAGCCGGGAAAGCCGCATGGGAGGGGCTGGAAGCAGTTGGGCAAATGGAGGCAGATACCAGACTAATTTCTGATACCTTTGTTATGTCCACATTTAAGCTTGTTTGTATGCAGTGATGGTACCTGCTGACTTTCACAGTGATCTCTTACTCAAAAGAGGTTTTTTTTTTTTCTTGTTATTTTGTTTTGTTTTTTAGAGTTTGTCGAAAGTTTTTGAGATATGCTGTATGTCTGGACGCTTTCCCAAATTAGAATGTTGTGGTTTTTTGTTCGTTGTTGCTGTTGTTTAACATATACAGTGTGTATTACTGCAACTTAGGGTTGGATTACTTATTCAGTTAGTGCTTTATGCCAGACAAAAAACATATAGGAAAAAGGTAGTCACTGAAATTCCATGTTATGCAAAGAAAAAAGAAAGAAAAAGAGATTATAGAGACAAGTAGGTCACTGCAAGAACCAATGAAACTCCAAATGTGAATTGCTAATTAATATGTAAAAATATTACAACAGCAGTGCTGGTGGTGGAGGAAATTGCTGAATAGCCTTGACTGCTATAGAAAGAAAAACAAACTGAGTCATGTTTTGATTTCCCTAGATATTAAAACTATTACTTACAGTTCTTCTGTCACAACAGAACTTTGGCATTTTTGAGTTGATGTGTGTGTCCCACTTAAATATTTTTGATGCATAATAATTTTGTTCTAGAACAGTAGTGAGAAAATGCTGTCTTGTAAAACTAAAGATGAATAATAATAGTATGCTTTTACAGACAAGCAGTTTGTTGTTAGAACTGTATATCTAGAGGTTTCTCTTGGGCTCTAAAAATGCTTTCTGTTTCTGCAGGCATTTGGAAAGTCGTGTACTTCATATTGCATTATCTTTTCATTTACTGAGCCCCTGGATGTGCCTAGTGTGAAATGATGGTGTGTTATAATATATAGCTGTGCTTTTGTCTTTGATATCAAATGCCTGTTGCTTCTGTTATACAAAAATGACCAAGTATTATTATGCTCTAATATAGAGCATCACACAAAAGAGGAGGAGGAGGATTTTTCAGGCTATTCCTCAGGGTTGTTGCTGTTGGAGGTTTTCCCAGAGGTTACCTCTCTTTATATTCACAAGATGATTTTATGCGGCATAGAGGCAGAGTAGAAGATGGAAAGAATTTTTAAGCAGCTTGCCAGGTGAACCTGAGTGCTGTCATTAGCATATAGGACTAGGCATGCAGTAACGTGGAGCAAAAGCAGAATCAGAGCTCCCTCGGTTCATCGAGATCCTTTGGCTGGCTGGCTACAGAACTGCACAAACACCTCTTTTGAGTTTGTGTATTTTTCTGTAAGAGATCTTAAAATATCTGTGGGATTAGCAATGCAGGATCTTTGCTCATATTAACAACTTAACAGATGGGCTCTTTATAAATACTTACAGTTAAGAATAACCCTGAATTCTCTAACCCTGTCTGGAAGCCAGATAAGTGAATTGGAGACATCCAATATTTGAAATACTAAATTACATACATCCTGAAAGCATTGTAAGGGGCTGTGGAATGAACACTAGATATCTTCCTGGGAATAAAGATTTGTACCTTTAAGTAGTCTGAAAATGTAAGCTGGAAGGTGGCATTAGCTTCATAAAGATATAGCCTCCACCCTCCAGTTGACCAGATGGATATGAAAGAAATCATATTTCATGTTGATGGAGTATTTAACTAAGAGCTAGCCGAAAACCAGAACTATTTGTCATCTCTTCATCATGCATCTTTCATGGATGTCAAGCTGCTGAATCTTTCAGTGTTCAATTTTTATGTAGCAAAGTAATATATTGACAGTGTTGGGGGATTAAGTAGGCAAGTTCTTCTATGGCTAAAAATGTTCGGTGCAAAATGTTGCAAAATTTTTCTTTGAAGAAGCAAGAAAATACTCTTATAGTACCAGTTCTAAATATGAAGTTTTAAATGACATCATTACAGTCCTTGTATGTCACAGGAAAACTGAGAGTTACTGAAATCCAGGCCTTATGATCAACTGTATCCACCAGGAAGGAAAAAAAAAAAAAATAGTGGCACAGTATCTTTTCCATCTTGAGAATAAATGAGAAGGTCTTTTGGGCTCAATAGAACCACTATTAACTATTTGTAGGCTAATACAGCAGTCTGTCATGGCAGGAAATAATAATAAAGCTGAGAGAAACTTCAGGCTAATAGTGAAAATCAAATTTATTTTGGGGACTCTGCGTGTTTTCAATATGCAGTACTGTTTGAGTGGCTGGATTTTTTTAGCAAAATGATTGCAAATATTTGACCTCCATATTATTGAATTAGAAAGACATTATTACTTTACTGTATGCTATGCCCAAACAATCCTGAAGAGCAAATTAATCATATTCTATGATCAGTAGTCAGTTTTAAATGTCCAGCAAGGAAGACAGAGCGCAATTTACAGATTGTCTTTCAAATGCTTTAAAATACTTATGGACATTAATAAAGGTTAGGGACTAGTTTATTTAAATATTCAATAAATCCTGTGTGAGACATGATTAAAATGTAATAAACACATATGAATGGTAATATATGACTGTGAGCTCTTTGTAATTAAATAGGCATGTATGAACTATGACTATTTATTCTAAACCAAAGTTTTTAGAAGATTAAGATGTGCCAAAAAAAAAAAAGTTACACCTGAGAGCTGCTCACATCAAGCTGAGGAGACTTCAATATCTCCTACTGTTATACTGCACTTGCAGCTATTGTTTTCCTACCTTCTTTTGAGGATATTTTTGGAAGTGCATCATCATTTTGTGACAATTTTAAGTACTTTTAAAACCACAGTTTAGGATGGTTTATTGCCCTCTGTGGCTTTTCAGAGAACTCTGAAATCTTGAGGAAGGAAGAAAGGTCTCAGGTTCCTGAAGTTCAGAAGGAGCTAGCTTTGCCCTCTTCTTTTTGTTTTTATTTCCTTTTCCCTTGTGTAATTAGGGGTCTCAATTGAGATATTTCTCTGTTGGTTGCATGATGGCACATGGTCCTGAAAGAACATTTTTCCATGAACACTTGTTCCATAAGTAATTTTAACTAATGTCAAATACTTATGAATCATCCTCTTATCACTTGCAAAAAAGAACTTTTAGTCTTCCATCTGCTTCTCCTTAATTTTCAGCTTTATTACACAGGCAATTACAATTTTCCTCTTCTAAATAATTCACTGCACAGTTTATTTCATATAGAAGGTAAATGAATAAAAATTTGTTTTCTTTAACATTACCCTGTCCGTTTTCTATGCATGGCTGGCAGCCAGGAGTATTAGGATTCAAAATTCATTCTCTTAAGTGTGAGTTTTAGTGCTAACAATAGATAATATGTATGGGTATAGTGCAAAGGATCCTGTAGCTGGAATCCAAGTCCTCTTTTGCATAGTTTTACTGCTTCATTTCTGTCTGCTCTGCTCTAAGCAGAGAATAGATAGTTCTATATAAAGGAATTTAGAAGTTACCAGCAGGTTAGTGCACAGGGATTGTTTAAAAGATCTTCCCATTTGAAACATCCTTTTGACAGATTTAAAAATAAAGCAAAACAAAAAAAGCGAAAGACAAGAATCCCTGAACGGTTGTGGCCACCTGCTCAGATTTTCCCAGAATGCAGATTGGCCCCTGATTTAGGGGAAGAGGGGAGCTGTGCTGTGAGTGAAAAATGACTCTTAAGGGAGAGTATAGCTGAACATATGGAGCACCTTCAAAGCCTGAGTAACAGATTAGACATATAATATGGTTAATTATCTGACACAGCATGACAGCAACTTAAATAAAATGCAAATGAAATGCAGTTACTAGAAATGGAATAAGATATGTAGAGGCTTTCCTTGCACCTAGATCTGGAGGAATCTTAGTGTTTTTCGTAAGATGCTATTTGATTCTTTTAAAAGCAGCCCATGGGCATATTGTAATTAGGGGAAGCACAAATTTGTGTAGATTGATAATAAAATATTAATTTTCTTTTGTTAATGACTTAGGTTCTGATCCAAACAATACACTACCAATATGAGTAATCTAGAATTCAGTTTTGTTCATAATTGTATATTGAAGCTTGTCCATGATTTCACTAAGTAGAGAATGACTGGACTTAGGTAAAGTTTTGTGCTCGAAACCTCTAGGGTTTTGTGTAATGCAAAATGAATAATTTTGGTTTTGAATTTACCTGTATTTTAAGATCTTTCTCAGAAATGATTGGGCAAGTGCTCAAGGCATCTCTGGAAAGCATGAAGGATAAGCTTAGTTTTAAGCACTTTGTGCTTTCCTCGGGAGAGGTGCTTTCATGAAGTATTAAGTATGCATTTGACTTCTCTTCATGCAAACTCTGCTATAATTAATATTTAAACTGTTTTTACTATATCATTTAAAGAATCTTAGTTCTCTCAGGTTATGAGATCCATCTCCATTTGTGAGTTTTTCTCACTGAATACCTTGAAAAAGTAGATGTTGGATTCATATTTCAGTGAGTTGGTAAATAAGTGTGTTTGAGAGAAACATGCAGCGTAACTGTAATTTGTTAATTATAAACTGCCATAGATAATCCTGTTATGCCGTAGGCCAGTTGAGGTCTAGCTTGACTTTTTGAACAGTGTAGAGATGAGGAGATAATTTAAGAGGAGTACTTAATTGTAATATTTGGTGACATTAATAACAAGTTGTCTAATAGAAGCAATTAACTTAGGGTGTACTTGACTCAAATGTTCAGTAAGCACAACCGTCTTTGATCTACTCCTTTTTTCCTTCCCCTCTCAGCTTCCCCTCTCAAAAACAAGACAAGAACTTAAATTTTTGCAACAGTTCTGTTAGATAACCCCATGAATTAGGATATGAATCTCTGTGCCTGAGCAAGTAGGGAGAATATTTTAGTTGGAGAGACCAGTACCAGCATGATATACTGTGTCAAACCGGAGCTGAGCTTGGGTACAGATAAAGAAATACTGCATCGAGTAACAAAATATAGCAAAAAATTTATTGAGGACAGGATTTTCATACTCCTCTGCATGTTCTCTGCATAATTCGAAACAGATGTATGAAAACATTCAGTATATTCTGATGTTTTTGATTTTGGGTCAAAATTAAAAGTTTCTGTTTTATTCCATGTTCATAAATTTTAGATATTGTTATATATATTACAGGTGCATTTATCTTCTATCCTTTTAATTTCTTCTTAGACATTTGGAGAGGAAGGGTATAATTAGGAGGAGGTAACAACAATGTTTTTTTACTTGGATAATGCTTTTTTTTGAAAAATATAAAAGGCTGAACTAGTATGCCTGTAGGTATTATTTGTTGTAATGTTTCTATATAATTTAAGAGTAGAAAGGCGCAAAATGTTTCTTAGAAGGAAAGTGCACCAGCTTCAAGAGAGCAGGGGTGAGAAGTCCCAATATACAAGTTTCACTTAACAATCCAACATTCAGTAAAATGTATACTTGAAAGTTAAGTAACCGAAGGCATAGCAGATACATAGCAGATAGCCTCAAAACTGCTACACGGCTAGGATTTCCTCAGTAATCAGGTAGTGCATATGAGGTGGCAAAGGAAGTAACAGACTGCGTAATTGTTGTTTATGAGGCACTGGAAATACAAAACTGTCTTTAATGGAACCCAGGGCTCCTTTTCAGTGGTTAGTTAGTTTTACTGTGTTTTCTTATAAATGTGAACCTGAGGCCTTTGTCATTTTCACTGTGCCTGTCTGGCAAAGATGATGATCAGAATTAAAGAATGGGGCATTAAAAAGCCAAGTGCTGTAGCAGTGAATCTGGGGTATAAGTAATGCTGAAAATTTTCTGCTTCCCATTCTTTATAATGGGAAGGAAGAAAATGGGAAAGAGCATGCAAGATCACTGACATTTCAGTGAAATGTGCTTTTTGACATTTTTAGGACTTCACTTTTTTAGGAGTATTTAGGACGTCACTGTTCTCGAACTGGACAAAACTCTTGGCGAAAGAAAGACTTAACTTCTATGTCATTTGGAAATGACTGCAAATTTGTCTAAAATTTTCTTCAAAATTCATCTAACTACTGTACAGCAATATAAGAATACACTGTAAAAGCATTCTGTGACTGAGTGAGAAACAATGCTGTTATTTTTAAAAGAACAGTTGTTACACAGCCAGTGAACTGATGTATAAACGCATCCATTTTGTGCCTGAATTAACCTGCTAGAAACCAGTGGCTTTTGAATTGATGTGTTCTACTTGCCTACTAATGTGTAAGGTGCTCAAGCGGAAATACTGTATAAATCCCATATGAAGCAGTGGCCAAAAATATGAGTTATTTAGGATTTTGCTTCTTAACACATGCTGAAGCCATGAACTTATAGTGATGGTTTATAGTTTAATCATTTGAGGGATCAAGAAAAACACTTCAGGTAATGTTGTTGAAGCTGTTAAGACTGAAATATTAAAGAAAATCTTAATGGAGAACGTTCAAAATAAATTAGGAAATCCAGCGTAATAAATCCATCAAGACTGTAAGGAACTTTGTCATGATTTTCAGGACAATTTCCATGAAATCATCACTGAAATTTTTCTTTTGTTTTGTTTGCTTTTGCTTGAATATGTTCAAAATAGTTTTTCTCAGCAATGTCTATGTATACAAAACCTATTTTATATTTAAGGTGTGTTATGGAACAGCAATTTGTACAGTGCAATGGCAATTTATTTGGCTGAGAAAAACAGAATCGTTTGGCTGGGAGCCAAATCTGTCTTCTCATCTAGTTTTAAGTTTTGAAAGGGGTAGGCGAAACACATAAACACAGGTTAAAGATTTAGAGGAAGTAGTTTCTGTTGTAGATATACAAGTATTTTCTTGTTCTTGAAACAACATGTGTTTTTGATTTACTGGATTTTCTGGAAACTAACTCAATTGATGAAGGTGTTTTAAAATGTACAGTATCCTGCAGATCAGACTAGTTGGATCAATTTTCATAAGAAATGTAATGAGAGGTCACATGCCTGATATTTTCCAGCTCAACCTTGAGACATATCTAAAGAATGAGTTTCCCATTGACAGTCTTGATTCTTCAGTGTTCCAGCAGTAGGAGGGCAAATATATATTTGCCATGTACTGACTGTGCTGGATAAGTAATACCTTTTCCAGAAATTTATGGCTTGAAACTCTTGCCCAATAAGCTGTTGAATGAGAACATGTTTTGTAGAGGTTCTGAAGAATATTTGATTCCTGCTGCTGCACACTATTGTCTGTTTTTGATCCAAGGCTTAGTTTTTCCACATTCTTTGTTAGTGTTTGAAGACAGAAAGATCTTTGTATAAACACTGAGCAATGAAATGGGAGATTCTTATAGATTTTTTTCTCATAAAATATATTAACCTAGTGAATTTTGATCTTTTCCAAATATATAAAGATATGAGAATGGTAATGGAGCTCCACACACCAAAAAAAGAGGAAGATGCAACTCTACTCTCAGTTTTACTTCTAAAGTATTCACAGAGTGATTCATGAGTTCTCAGACTTCTCCTGTTCTCGAAAATTCAATAAATATTGAGAGAGTAAGGTAGATAGAAGGCAGAAAACAAGGCTCCCGACTGCTGGTTTGGATGCTAAGGTAGAATGGGTAATGTAAAACTAACAGTACCAGCAAGTTGCATAAATGCCTTCAAAATATACGTAGTTGGAGGGAACTGATGTATAAATTGAAAGTTCTGTCTCTGCAGGATTTCAGAGTTGTTTAAGTAACATGAATTTTATCAGAAGCGTATCTGTCAAATCAAGTGGATTCAAAGTATAATGAAGTTGCTTAAGTAAAAAATAGTCTATTTTTTCCTGAAAAACTTTATATATCAACATGCTGCACTTGTAAAATATCTGAGCTTGAAGGGATGCAGATGCCATGCCAGTAATACTTATACAATATCTTCCACAGCAGGCAGAAAGGAGGCTGACTGAAAAGATTTATCCTGATTTTTAAAAAAATATATTGGATTTGCAATACTGCCAAGCAATAGGCAGTATTTTCATGCCATTTTTAATGCCATTTTTCATGCCATTCTCAGTTAACCGTTTACCTTCCTTGCTTTGAGAAAAGATGAGTGTCTGTCTGCTTGGCATTTTCAGACAAAACAGTACATCCATTTGTTCACTGAATTATTGATGATAAAAGACATACCTGCTATTTTCTTCTTTCTGATCTGTCCTGTTATCTGCTGTTTCCATATTGTTTTCTTTGTTCTTTGTGCAGGATATGAAGAAATCATCTAATTCCTTTGCAGTGTTCAAAGCAAGGTTCCCCATTATTAGTAGGAGAAAGAATAGAGATTTATTTTTCTTGTCACAATAAATTGTTAAAAATATCGAAAACATAGAGTACAATGGGGATGCAGGCCAACAGACCTAGATGAACTTATGTGATTTTTGTATTTCCTATTTAGGATCTTTAAGTAGATATCTTACCTTGAACCACTAAACTTGAGTCTAAGCTGACTGACCAGGCTTTCCTGTAGTAGGAAGGAAAAGGGGTTAATAGCTCCTCATGTAATCCTCTTGGCTGTCTGAGGGCATGAATCTCCTGAAAGGGCTGCTCTAGGGCTTGACTTAAAGGAAATTTTGATGACTAAGTAATACTAATGGCATAGGTGGCTAAAACTGTATGGTATAGAAATGTTCCATTAAACACTCAGAACCTCTGTTATAGGAATGAAAGTATTCAGAGATAGTGAAGTAGCACAGTAATAAGAGCCATGCATTCAACTTTTCATTCCCTCTGCATACTTGCCTTTCAAATGCTCATCTGTTGCATGCTTAACTCATGCAAAAGTCTAGGGAAGTGACCCATCTTTTGGTTGTCCACATACAGCATCAGCTGATGATATATGTGGTATCATACAGCACATATAGCATGACCTGGATCCATGTCTGGGGCTCAAGTAGGCGATACAGAAATATAAGTAACAGCAAAAATGACTTCTATCAAGGTAGGGAATGCTGATTCTTGGAATACTGTCCTTTAAATATGAGAATGTAAGCAGTTACATTTAGAATTTTCTCCTGTATTTTTTTTCTTACAGCAAAGAGGGAAGACAGGAAGTTTCATGGAGAAAAACAAAACTAATAACTGAGCAGAGTAAAGCGTCACTAGCCTACGCTTAGTAGTGTTCATGGTTAAAATTCTTCCTTCTTCTTCATATTAATGCAAATTGAGCATGCCATGCATAGAAAGACATCAAATCAGACTTTAAAAGGTTGGACAGTTACAGGAGCAGATAGTAATTCTATTTTAAGTATTAAATGCTGGTTAAAGTACCAGACCCACATGGATTTAATCTCAGAACTATGATTAAGTAGTGAGAGGAATGGAAAAAGCCTTTGGCAAAAAGGTTCAATAGCTCTCAAAGACACTGGCTGTTCCAGAGGTCTGTAGAAGGTACAATGTACTGTGTTTACCAGCAGCACAGGCATCTAGGGAACTGTAAATGCACAAGCCCAACTTCAGCTCGGGGAAGATAAGACAAACTTTGAAGGCTGATGAGATGAGACATTTAATTTAGTAGGAGGCAGCCAAAGTAAATAGATGCATTCTTTGGTGATGGATGCCTGATCGTTTTTCTTGGCTTCTTGGAGCACGTTTCTGAGAATTGATAGATACAAGTGTAACGATATTAAATTAATAGATCTTGATGACAGGATAGCTTTAGTCTGACAAATACAATCAGGATGGTTTACACTGTAAGGACTAGGTTTGTGGAATGGAAATGAATTATTTAAATACATAGAAAATTCTCTGGCACAGATGGGAAGCCGGTGAAGACTGAAATGGGGGAAAAGGGGAAGAGAACTGAAAATTTTTGTCAAAAAAGGTGCTTACATGTCTACTGAGATGGGGTAGTGTATGACTAGTCAAGTTTTTGGTGAGAAAATAGGAACATGCAGGAAATACTGAAAAAATATATCTGTTCAATAACTCAAAGGTAAACTAAGTCTGTTGATTTCCAGATGGCTCAAATAGTTGTGAGACTAAGATGTGGAAAGAGTTACTAAGTGTGTGACACAAGCCTGCCAAGTTGTAAAGTTCTGAACAGAATAGTTAGGAGCAGAAATATGTGATAGCTCTAAACTTCTGTATTTTTGACAAGAGTCAGCAAAGTAAACTGAAGTTAAACTGCAGCCACTGCTAAGTAATGGTGATCCTCCTGATTATTGACATTACATCTGCCTTTAGAAATGCTTGAAAGAGAAATTTTCATTATTGTTAAACTGTTCTAATCCATATAGAAAGGAAAACTTCTGCTCTTGGAGGTTTTCAAGAACAGATTACAAAAAGCCCTGAGCAACCTGGTCTAATCTCACAACTGACCTTGCTTTGAGCAGGAGGTTGAACCAGAGACCTTTTGTGTCCCTTAAAACCTGAATCTTCATGATTTTCTGAAAGTAAAATACTCATATAGCACATATAGCAAAATACTCATATATCAGATCTTTTCCAAGTTAATCCT
>VZSV01000015.1:2484571-2502964 GCA_013398735.1 Nothocercus julius
CTTTTCTCTGTTAATGTTTTCTGTATCAAAGAGAACAGACTCTTGGAATAGAGATGTTCAAAATGGAAATTCTTCCCTGTTGAATATTACAGTAACTTGAAGCTTTGATAATCCATAAGCAATTTAAAGTATAATAAATGGATTTTTTGTATATTTATTTTTGTATATTGTATTTTGTATATTATATTTTTGTGTATATATATATGAGCAGAAAAATCTGCATTTTATGTCCGATTATGTATGTCTGATTATGTATGTCTGATTACATATATTTTTTTTTGCAGATTTTTCTCCATTGAATATAATATACATTTCTTTTTCAACTGAGTATGTCACTTATTCTCTTGGAAGCGCCTCTGCTAAGTGTATTCTCTTTGCTGAAGCGTTAGCTGTCATGCAAATCGGACTTTCAGTTTCCACGGGCCTGTCATCGCTATGAAAGGGATGATACGTACTTATTAAAACTTGTCCTTTGCTTCAGTGCTGTCAGCTCTCTGCAGTGCCTGATGGTTTTGAGCAACTGCCTTGTCATGTCCTGCGATGGGAGGAAGAGCATTTAAATACACGGAAGGTGCCTACATGACATGACACTATTTGTGTTTCATTTTTTTTCCTCATCCTTACAGGCTTCACTCTTCAACCCCCATGAAATCTGTATGTAAGGTTAGACAATTTAAGAGATTATTGGACTTGGAAGGCAGCTAAAATCAGAGCTTTTGGTCTATTCCCACAAGATTTATATGTAAGCAGAAAAAAACACATTAGTCTGAAGTGCAGCGTGGAGCCTCTGGTGTATTAGCCCATGATATATAAATGCTTATAGGAACATATCTGTGGGAGATTTGTACTCTCTGGAGTACATTGCTGCTTTTAAGACATCAGTTTGTCACTAACAGATTAATGAACCATTTTAGAGAACTTTTTTGAAATCAGCAGGCCAGAGAAACGAGGAATAGAGGGAGCTGTGGAAGTGCTGAAGGGATGCAAGCTGCCACTGCAGTCGCCTCCTGTGCGACTGGGGAATGGCATTAAAAATAACTAACACATTGCAGTTGCCTAAAACCCTTTCCATTTGTGCTTCCCCAGTGGGTGCATTTGATAGGAGAGGAATTGTAGTTGGGTTTTCCACCTAGATTTTCCCTTGAAAAGGAAAAGGTGTGTGTGGGAGGGGACAGAGGGGAGAAGAAAAGCAACACAGGATCCTAGCATGATTAGCAGTAGAGTTTAGGATTTTAAATATTAATCTTAAATGAATCATTCTTTCCTTTGTAGTCATAAAATGAAAAGGAAAAAGTAATTTAGTGTCTCATATAAGCTTTGTAGACATGCCATCCTGATGACATCTGTAGGTAGGTAGTGCCCTTGTGGAGGCAGCAGGGTTCTGCGGTCAGAGCAAAAATAGAACCAAGGTAAAATCTGCCTATGTTTTGTGCAGTCCAAGATGGTTTTCTGCTGCAAATTCCTGTGAAGTATCAGTGGCTCTTGGAAACAATTAGAAGCTCATGAAATTGATTACCCTAACTTAATTTCAGCTGCAGAATATATTAGTAAAGGAAAGGTGATATATCCTGTTGGTTTTACAATTTTGAGATGAACTGGAAGTCCTTGGGCATGCTCTCTCTTAGGTTTATAGCCTCTCTGAGACCCTGATTCAATTAAGACAAACATTAAAATTTGCTTTAGATTTTTTTTAATACATGTAATTTAGATAATTTATTTTAAAAACAATGTTCAGGTATAATGGTAAGATGATTAAAATTGCCTCTATAAAATTGGATAATAATTAAACCTGTATCTTGTGAAAGGATATTCTAAGTTAGAACATAACATGAGTGTTCAGTGTCAAGTAGTGCTGAGGGCGGAAGTCTTCTAGTGGATTAATATGATTTATTTGGATTATATTATCACACAGTTTGTGGCAGTTGCTGGAAAAGCAGCTTGGATTCTGTCTGCTTTTCCAGTTCTGATGCAGTAGAGTTGTTTACTCAAAGCTGTTGACTACCTGCAATTTTAGTGGAATTCTTGGAGAGAGAGAGGAGGGGAAAAAAAAAACAAAAAAAAAGTTGCTCAGATCATTTAGTAATTTCATACTGAGGCATCATAAAATCTAATTCTGAATATTTTAGTTTGGAGGTGAGACTGTTGAAAATATCGACTATATCGACTAAATGTTAATTTACTTTCATAATGACGTCCTTAGTTGTTATCATGAAGAACTATTATACTTGAGGTGATTTGAAACATTGTTCTTTGGTCATCTCTTAATCAAAAACATATTTTCACATGAGATTTTATTTACCTTCACTGATGATATGTCACAAGCAAAGTGAAAATGAATAGCATTTTAAATTGCGTAGGAATTCACACAGAAAAGTAATATCAGAGGCCATAAAGTATATCTGAATTCAAGTGAGATGTTTTATTATTCAGTGTCAGAGAGGGAATATTGATGTAGACTTGACAAACAGCATAGCAGTAATACCACCTACGTTTAATAAAATAGCAAAACAGAAAAATAGGTGGAATGTATTTAAGCAAGTGAAGAATATATATGTGCTTTGGTTAGTGTGTCAGTGGTAGAAGTTATCTTGCATAAATTCTCTGTTGCTTAGTGCGAAAGCAGCTAGCTTTGTACCTGAAATGAAAATAATCTGCTTGGTGCAGACAGACTAAATATAGTGAAGTATATGCCTCTGCCTGTAAACACAGTCCAATGAAATAATCTTATATTTTGTTTGTTGGTTTGTTTTTCTATAAGTGTATCCCTAGGCACCTCAGTTAAATGAGACTATGGAAGGACAGATTTGGGGTAGAATACCATTTCCCAACTGCTACGATTGTACAAATCCTTTATGAAGGTTGATATAGTAAAGACTTTCTGGCAAAATTGTTTCTTGGTGTATTGAATTCTGGCCTTAGTAGTGAGAACGCTCTGCTTTGCAGTACTTCAAGTTGTCCTTCTTGGGGCTGAAGTCTGTACCTAACTTTTCTGTAAAGCTATAAAATTGTACAATATTGTTAGAAATCCATGAATGCAGAGGTATTTCTGTCTTCAGAAACGAGCTAGTGGTACATGGAAAAAAAATTGAAATTCAAAGTAAGTTTACTCTCTAGGTACTTTTCATGGCTTAAAGCAATTTAGAGTAGTTTGAAGATGCTGCTAAATAAAATTAGTTCATAATTTTCTGTTGAAAACAACGATCTTGTTTTCATAATTTTGTCTATAGCGCACGTAGTTTAGATTTGTCTTGCTTTACATTTGCATTACTCATCTGAGAGTCCTGCAGAACTTCTTAAAAGAGGAGTAGCTCCTTCCAACAGGTAGATAAGTCTGGTGGTATTGTGATATGTGGCACTCTTGAGCTCATAGCAGACTATTTTGCAGTTTTCTCTTCAAATTTACTTTAATCACTTTTCCTCATATTATCAAAAGACACCAAATTGGAGAGCTAAAAGACATATTGCATATGCTTTTTGACTGCAGTGACATATAAATTGCTAGCTCAGTAATATGCAGTGTCATGGTTCAGTCTGGGTGGTTTGTCAGAGATGAAAATCATATGTCACCATCTCTTGCTAAACTAATTGGCATGACAGGAAACACAACAGCTGTAGCCGCTTTATTGCATTGCAATGCATGCAGTATCAAGTGTGTAGCAGTGCAACATATAAATCATTGTGTAGAAACTATGCAAATGCAGAATTCTGGCAGTGCTAAGACACAAATTCATGGTTCTGTCACTGAGATGCTAAGCAGCCTCTCACTATGGATATTGTATTATCAGTCATAAGAAGCTCTGTGTCTAGGCATCAAACTCTGCTGACATTTGTTTGGCTTTCAGCATGCAAGTCTGTTGCTTGATTCAGAGAAGACTGTTTTTTCTAGAAACAGTGTTGCCGAAGGTAAACAGCTGGTGATTGATGAGTTGTGAAGTGAGATTTTTCTGATAAATAATTCTGAGATGGTTAGTGAACAGTAAATGATGAGCTTATGTTTTGGAGTCTTTCTTTTTGGAAAAAGTCATAAATTTCAGATGATACAATTGTCTTACCAGCCAAGTTTTGAGGCACAGTTACTAAGAAATTTTTTTGTGGACTTGAAGTCAACTTGAGATAGGCTATTTGAAAGCGTTTGAGCTGCTGTGTTGTATACAAGAGCTAGCATACGTGAAGTGATGCAGTGAATCGGTCTTGTTCTGTTTAATATAGAAGAAAAAGTGCTACATGTTAAACGTTATGCTCAAATGGGAATATTCTCATGCTTTGAAAAAAAAAATATATAACGTATATATACATCTGGCTTTATTAGACTCACCTTGTCGTTGTGAGCCTTCATGGCGTTGACTTCACATGCCTTTGTTCTTTTCTACCTGTAGAAAACAGCCGCAAGATACAGTTCACAACTGGCTTGTGAATAGGTCTCGCTAAGGCCTGTTTTCTCAACTTTTTAGCTAAAAATAGATGAAAAATATGCAGCTCTGTTTTGGCTTAAGAGAAGTTTTTGGGGGGGATATTAATTAAATGAAAGAATACCGATTGAGTGTCAGTTTTTAGGCTGCTTTTTCAGCTCACTGTCTTTGTAGTCATTGATTGAAAACTTGGCCAAAGGTAACAGATCTATTTATCTAACTTAAGTTTAAATCTCCCTGTATATACAAACATGCAGCAGCTAAGTTTTTCCAGACAACCACTCTGCCAAGGTAACACATGAACTCAGGGTAAAAGTTGATCATAAGTGCTAATAACAATGCAACTGATTATTGGATTTTTATTCATATAAGAAAATTTGTAATTAACTTTGCTGCCCTTCTGTTCGTTTTCAATATGTGGAATAAAGAGGAGAAAGAATAGAGTTGAACTTGTACTGGTGAGGAAAAGAGGAGAAACCTGTTTTTTACCGGAATGGAATGGGAGTACATTTTCTCTTGCCTAAATCTTTATATAGAATCAAAAATTTTACTAAATGTAAGTCTCTGTAAACAGTTGAATGATAAGGCAAGCTATAAAAACTGATACTGCCTTGTCTATTTCTCTTAAGTGGTATTTGTGTCTTTAACTAGAAACATATGTTTCTCCCCATTCCCGAAGTTGAAAAATGCTTGGTTTTGCTTCCTAGCAATTTTATGTATACTAGGAAAATTTTGTGCCATATATTTCAAGACTTCAGAGTAACTGATGACTATTTCCCTTACGTACATTGTTCAAGTGTTTATTTGTGTGTGTGCCTGTCTTGTAAGCAGTGTGTGCATGCAGCATTTCTGCGCGGGTAGCGGTGTACACAGGCACACGGAGCCCGAAGTTTGGCTTCATGTGGCATTCGGCCGGTTGTGATTGCTGCCTTGTGCCGGGCTCTGCAGCGGGACTGGTTCTGCTCCCTCTCCGGGTGTCCTCGAAGCCCCTACCAGCCTCACGCAGGGAGCTGAGCAGCCTGGTGGGCTCCATCTCGCCACGTGCCGTCGTCCTGTACGAGCTGCTTCTGCTCCTCCCTTTCTTCACAGCCCAATGGGCACCAGCTCGGTAAAGAGAGGAGATAACTGTGTGTTTGGTTTGATGGCTGTTGCTAGAATAGGGGGAAATTCCCATATTCAGTGCAAGATTTGGAGACTTATTTGTTGCAGTATTGCCATTAGGTAAGCAGATTCTCAGTCTCTTAAGTGCAAAGTGCCTTGGAATTTCTTCAGTGACACTTGTAACTCTGGGTTGTCTTTTCGAACTCCCATTTCATCTGGGGTTTTGAAAAGTGATATCTCCCTCCCTGTTAAGGAATTAGTTGCAGCTTTGAGTGATAGGTTTTCCGTCATTTATATCTTATAACTTACGTTTTGGTATCTTGGAACATCTTTTGAAAAATGAACAATTGCAGAGAGTAGTGTGATCTTTGTAAAAACTGTCCTTTTAAAGAATAAATCCGAAACTGCAGTTGCAGATGAAAAGTAGGGCCCTTTGATGGCAAATGGTTTTACCTGGAACAGCAAGCCTGTTCCTGGAATGCCCCGTGTTTGACTCTGAACTCCAACACAGTGACTTGGCTTTTCTTTCAGCTGTACCAGGACTCCAAGCTTATGTAATAATTTTTTTTAGGCACTGGACGACACACATTTGTTTTTCTTGCTCCTCTTCCCCTTGCAGGTTCGCCCCTCTTTTACTGAAGAATAGAGAGGGAAGTATGATCTGCATATGTGCTATGTATTGAAACATGAAAATTATACTTTAGGAATAAAATGCAGTATCTCAAGACAATAGTGGAGGAATTGCTATGGCTCAGCTGGTAGCTACCATTTGCTATGGTTTATGCTGTGATATGGTTTTGTGAAGAAGACTAATACTTTTCCTTATTGGCAATATATGACTAGGTACCTCGTCCTGAAGTAAATACTGCAGCACCATGATGAAGCATGAGTGAGATATGTAGTTTGAGGCTTTCTTTGTATGTAGGAGGGATGCTCTGATCAAAACATCTCCAAAGTATTTTTCATTAATGGCCTGCATCTACCCACAGAAAGGCTGTGGTCTCCTGATACTGCAAGTGTCTACTCAAATGGTTAATTGTGCACTCTAAATTGTCCTATTGCAGTAAGTAGGGTTGCTTCATCTGTAAAATTAAGCATAAGACTAAGACTCTGTAGCACAGAAACATAGGAGACTTCCCACTGATTTCAGTGCCCAGGGGAAAGTTAACAGACTCTTCAGAGATTTTCATTTAGAGAAGTGCTTGAATGGGTAGCTGCAGTTTAAGAGACACAAGGCCTGATCCAGAATTGCTACTTGCCACACAAAACACTGAATACTGGGGAGACTGTGCAAAAAAATTCAGATCTCCAAATATTCCTAGAACTCACAGGCTTATGAAGTACTGTATTAATTGCAGGTAGTTAAGCATCCATATTTATCTTTCTTAGTTTTTAAATACTAAAATGAGAAAACAAGCCTTTTACAGAATATCAATACTCCAACTGGTTGGTATTCTAATCTATGTTATTGAATATAAGCAAGTTCAGCATACACATACGAGAGAGGTGGAGAGGAGAGTTCTGAACTGTTTGCCTTTAAGAACAGTCTAATAATGGATAAGTATGGTTTTACTTTTTCTGTGTATATATACTGTCTGTTTCAATGCAAACTTTTGTTTGTTTGTTTTTTATAATCACAGGACTATACCTTGACAATGTACTTTCAGCAAGCGTGGAGAGATAAGAGGCTGTCATATAATGTAATACCTCTAAATCTTACTCTGGACAATAGAGTAGCAGATCAGCTCTGGGTTCCTGATACCTATTTTCTGAATGACAAGAAGTCATTTGTACATGGTGTCACTGTGAAGAACAGAATGATCCGTTTGCATCCGGATGGGACAGTGCTCTATGGACTCAGGTCAGTATGAAACATTTCCTTCTCTTCAGTTGTTGTTTTGTGTTTTCTTCAGTCTTTCAACCATGGCTGCAGTTAAAACCTATTCTTTGCTTTGTTTTCCTTGAATTGCTATTCATCCTAACTGATGATATGCAGGAAACAATTTCAACTTACGTATTTTAAGAACGGATAAAGATTTTTTTTTTTATAGATTGTAGAGATAAATTGCCATTTTTAGTACAAAGTTATTTGTTTTAAGAACAGATAAGACTATAAATACTTTTTAAAATACAGTCTGGATTAAAAGTAATTTTTAGAACTCCTTCCTTGAAGGGCTGGAAATAAGAAATATTTAGTGAGGATTAGAGGGGGAGCAGAGAAGAAAAACCTGTATGACAGCTGAACTGATTGTTTATTTAAGTGCTATTCTTTATAAATAATTTTTCATTGAGCATCAAATTGGTTTGTAGATCATGCTAATTTAAAAAATAAATCAATTTTCCAATTCTTCACTAAGAAGAGATTTAACCTAAAATGTTTTTTTCAGCCTAATGCCATTGTGTACAAACACAGGTGGAGATGTGTTAAAATATACATGTTTTTAGTGACTGGACAAATAAACAGAAGAACCTCACCTGAGAAAGCTTGAATGCTTTGAAAGGTGATTTAACTGCATTCTCACAAAAGACAAGTTAATATGGTGTGAGCAGGTAACAAAAGAGAAAGCTAAGAGAGAAATGGAAGAAAAAGTACTTTATTCTAACTTAGAACATCTGATATTTTCATAATGAGCAAAATATTCAATAATAATTCTAGGGAACACTATTTCTTAGACCAGGTATATCTTTTTTTTTTTTTTTTTTTTTTTCATTTTTGGTGTCTTTTGCCACTCTGTGAAGGAGCATGCAGTTTAGCTTGTTTGCTTTCTGCTCTGATCTGAAGGAGACAGGTGTATGTTTATTTAGACATGCCACTTGAACAAATATGTGCTGTGATGTTCACATCTAATTCTGATAATCTGTTACTAGTTAGGCTTGAAAATGTTGGATGCTTTTAGTTTCTTATTGTATGCACTTCTCAATGTTAAACTTGCAAATATTTTCTAGAAATCTTATCTTTACTGTGACTACTTAGATCAATGAGATATGTGGACAAACCTAAGCAATCTTCAAATATTTTAATATGAACTGGTCTTCACATTTTTGATGTTCTACTTAATTGTCATGTACTGGCCTGAAAATGCTTCCCACCCTCCTCGCACCTGGAAGGCCCCAGACTGTGAGGCTAGAGGCAAGTCCCACTGCCTCTGGTCTGGCTGAGAGCAGGACCACTGGACCACTTTGAAAAGGAACTTAGTTGCCTTGGCTGCCATAGTTAGGTAGGGTTAGTCCTTGTTTTTATTGAGCATATGGTAAATCAGCTTTTTTTATGTTGTGATAAAGAAAAATGTGTGGTTTTTAACTTGAAGCTCTTTATTTAATCTAATTAGATGAAGTGCTCCTAGTGCTTTTTTCTGTCCTTCCTTCCTTCCTAAAGTGACAGCCACAACATCATCCAAAATGCTTCTGGAATAATTCTATTTATTACTCCAATTGTGGAAGTTATGCGCAGCCCAAAGTAAAGATGTTAGAAGCATTATTTTTTCCTGGTTCAAGGATTTTGAATCATGAAGTAGCTTCCTTGTATATCTAGTAATCTAATGGATATATTTGTGATTATAGATTCTTCTGTTCCTCTTAAGATTCTGCTTGCTACTTTTGGGTGCTCTCTTTGCCCCGTGAGCTGATAGACGCTGACTGAAGGACATG
This sequence comes from Nothocercus julius, assembly GCA_013398735.1. NCBI lineage: Eukaryota > Metazoa > Chordata > Aves > Tinamiformes > Tinamidae > Nothocercus > Nothocercus julius. The sequence continues at coordinate 2,493,730 of VZSV01000015.1, forward strand.
GATGCAGCTTCTATTCCCCTGTGGATTATAGAGTGAGGGCTATAGCAAGATGACTGTCACCTCATATCTTCCCCTGCCCATTGTTAGGGCAACAGTACTGAAGGAACAGACATGGAAGATAGGTCTTCATATAGGTGACATCTCATACAGATTTGTATATGTATAAACGTTGTGTGGTATGAGTATACATGCATTATGTAGGTAGAGATTTCTGTACACACACAGAGCTTTCCTCAATTTTGGAGAAAATAGCCTTTTTTGTTGAGGAATAAAAGGTTAAGGATTTTTAAGGGTTTTTCTGTAGCTTTTGTGACATCTTCAGGTTAGAAGCAAAAAATGAAAACATTTAAAGGCTAAATGCTTTTTAGCCTTTAAAGGTTTTTAAACATTTAAATAGTGGGTTTGGATGAACCTTTTTTTTTAAATCTCAATTATTTGAAAAGTAGCTTTGAGAAATTTTGACTGCACCTGTCTACGTGTGTAGCATTTATAAATATGTGTGTGTGTGCTTGTGTGTGTGTGTATATATATGTATATGTAGACACACACACACGTGAAATGTTCTGTTAAGGTAAGAAAGTGTTGCAAAAGCTGTATTATCACAGCTTAAAGTGAGGAATACATGTAATTCTCCCATTTCCTGAGACTTCTGGCTTCCTGTGCATCTGGGATATAGTCAGCCTCCAAGAGGGACTGCTGAGGAGATTGCCAACATTAAGAGACAAACTTCAGTATCAAAATAGTTCTTCTGTAGTTGGATCATTGCCATCAAAAAAGTCCTTTCTTATAGACTCTGCTTATTATTGATCTACAGATAGTTTTTGCCTAAAAAATGCAAAAAATCTTTCCTCTTCCTTGGACTCATTTAAATACAATTTAGGAAGGCCTTACTTGCTCAAATATGCCTTTCAAATGCTAGTTGATGGGTCCTGTTAGCAAACTTGCACACTAGGAACACAGGAGAATTAATTTATGAGCCATATTGTTCTTTGCCTTCACTGAGCCATGTGGCAATCAATGTTATGATTCTCATATTAAGGTTACAATTTTATATCCCCTAAATAGCTACTTCTGATAAATTAACTTCAGGTTAATGTGATTAAAGTGCTTGTAATGGTGATATATTTAATATCTGCTGAATATATTTTTCACATATCTCTTAGGAAATTGTGTACTATTGCCCTTTGGAAAATCACTGTTGATGTTGCAGCATTAATTTACCTTATTTCATACTTGCAGGATCATAGTCTCACTTCACTATGTATATGCATAAATTGAGATTCCTTTAAATATTAATCTTCCATATCTTTTCTGTCTCTCCCTACAAGCGTATGCGTGTATATACATGTTTTATATATTTATAAATACACACACACGTGCTTCTGTGAATTCAAGTTCATTGACCTGGATTGTCATAAATAAATGCATGGAACTGCAATTGATTTTATATTAGTCAAATGGTCCTCATTTCAAATGTGTAAATGCAGTTGTCCCATTCTTTATAGTTGAGTTACTGTTTTGGAAATTGCAAATGATGCTCTTTTGACATTTTTCATAGTTGTTTTTCCTCATCGAGCCCATATGCAGGATGTGAACAGATGCGTGTCGGATCCCATTAGATTTAATGTTGGTAAGGTAAATTTTGGGAAGGACTAGGAGGCAGTTCTGTAAGCACCTGGCTTACCCTGTCACTGAAAGGAGAGACACAAAAATGGCTAGTAACAAATGTAGACATCTATACCATAGTTACGTCCTCATAGCCTGTCCTATTCATTGCTACAGGACATCAGGCAGGGGTGTGACTGAATTTTGACCAGTTGCTTATGCAGAATGTGACATAGTTGTTATTTTTAGTTTGAGAGACTTTTTTATTTTTGAGAGAGATTTACCAGTCGCTTACCTTTTGAGGAGAAAAAAAGGAGAGTGATGTTATTTTTCTTTTTCAGGTTATGGTATGGTATTTGCAAATATGATTGGACTTATTTTCCTAATTAAAAATTTTTTTGCTTTCCATCCACAAGAAAATTATTCAAGACCAGGATATTTATGAGATGATGTACTTAAATTGTCAAAATGAAAGGAAACCATAATAAACACGCTTAAATTAAGAGTCATCACAGTGAAAATATATTCATATATGAGTTGGTTTTCAGTAGGATGTTAATGAATGTGACAGAGGTATAGAGTAGTGCAGGAGAATTTGAGAGGGAAGATTCAAATCTAGGAAAACTAACAAGCAGTTGAGCAAAGCTTAAACAAGATATGCAAGCAGAGCATGAAAAAGTCCTGGAAAGACTGCTTTAGCTAAATTTCCATACATTAAAATATCAGATTTTTACAATAAAAAATAAGAGAAATACCTGGTATGGTAGATAAGGATTTTGGTTTCCTAAGTACATGTGTTTTTCCCCTGACTTCTGACACTAAATTTATCTTGAAATATGTTTGCAATGATAAAAAATTGTGCCATATTGTGACCTGTTCTCTGCAGTTAGAGGCAGCAGTCGCTTCCCTGATTTTGCAGCCTGTGGAGCTAGTGTTTTGTTTACACATTTTTTTAGGGCTGAATTGGAAAGTTTGATGAGCAAGTTGTTTGCCACTTTGCTACTTCTTGTGTGTCTGCTTCTTAGGGTGGTCTTAATGGTACTGCCTTCTCTGGTGGGTTTTATACGTGAGGATAAGGAGGAACTGAGGTATACACAAAGGCTAAATATGACTGAAGAACGAGCTGGAGATGAATATCTTTCTCATTTTTGTACTGTTAACCTTTTGGCTATTTTAGAGACTTCTCTTTTGTATATATCTGAGGGTTGTGGCCTATCCTCACAAATGAACTCAGAGACAGTCAGTTGGTCAATGAGGACTCTAATAATTGCAGGGCAGAAAGTGTTTCATACTTCTGTGTTCCCGCAGCAGACAAGATAGGCGTTTAGCAACTAAAATTTCTGTTTTATTTTTCCTGAAAAATGCAATGTACCCAGAAGATGGTGATACGTGCATTCTTTTTTAGCCAAAATAAAGACAAAATGAAGCAGTGCAGAGTAGCTTTGTCAGAAATGAAAGGCTTGTTCCATCTGAAAGGACAACAGTTTTATTTGCAAAGACTTATTTAATAAGTTGCCAACTGTAAGCTTCCATGCCAACCAACAATAATTTCTATTTGACAAATATAATGTAGTCAAGCTTTATCAGGTTTTTATAGCTGCTATAGAATTATGTGCATGAGAGTCTTGCTTTGTCCTCTCTTTATTTCTTGCTAAGAGCATTGAGTCATGTGAGTTCAAAATAGTCCTAGAGGCTTGGGTTTTGTATTGCGCCAGCTGTGCCTTCCGCTGCCTCCTCACTTGCGCTTTTGGCTCTTTGGAAATGCACACTGTTGCAAATAAAATAGGTTCTCCTACATTATACTCTACTGAAATAGCCTTAGGCATTTTCATTCTATTAACAGACTTGTTCAGCAGTTTAGCTTCTCATATACAGCTTATTATCTTCAAAATCTGATGGACAGTATAAAAATGGAATCTGTTTCTGAGTGCCTTTAGTTTTCAGAGGACTATAGAATTTGAGGTGAATTGTTTATGCCAGACATTCTTCAATAAGTTGTCTGAACTTTATTTTGCTGCTTTTTATTTATTTATTTTTCTCCTGATAGTATGGCTTTATTTTTTGTAAAATATAAATATAACTTTTCAGTTAGAAATTCAGTACCCCATAATCTTTGGCACTGTCTGGAATTAAGGTGATGCCCTTGGACTGTACACCCCCTTCAAATACCCCTGTGATCTCTGAACTTCTGAACTGGGGCCAGGAGGTTGCTCTGCATTCTGTGTCCCTGAGCTTGGTAACTGTGCAGTGGGTCTGCACTCCTGGTGACATCCTTCTGATGCAGCCCTGAGCTGTGCAGCCCTCCAGTCCAACTGGGGTCTTTTATGGACTCAGAGTAAAGAGATAAACTCTCTAATGAGAGTAAACGTAATGAGTAAATGTAAAAAAAAAAAAAAAAGTGCTACTGTGAGACACTGTATTGTCACTCTAGTGTCACCATGCCACCCTGCCTCCTAAGTCGTGTCTCAGATTAGTGTTGCCCTTTGTAAAATTTTATAAACATCATGTATAACTTCATGAGGATATTGCAAGTGTCTTTTCAGTTCCTTTTCAGTGGCATGGCAACACCAGTAAATGTGTAACAGGAATTTGAGGGCCAAAAATCACTGCATTTACTCAATATAGCAATGGAAAAAAAATGGGTTGGAGACGTTTTCTGGAATGCAGAGACTGTACAGTAAATAAAGGATGCAGTAGCTGTCTAAAGAATTTATTTTGTCCTCAGCTACACACAATGGTTTGCTGAACTTTGGATATCGCTTCTTGTCATTCTGTGTGTCTTGCATGAAGACAGGAGCCTGAAGCCTTTGATAATGACAGTGGAGGGCAAATGAAGTTTTGCAAAGAGCATATGGAAAGTACTATGTTTGAGTGAGATTTGTTTGAACCTGAGAATCTCAGGACAGTGAACAGGCATTCCCGTTATTTTAACTGGGACTTACATGTGGTAATTTTTTTTTTTTGTGCTAAAGCTTGTGCTCTTAGATGCACTTATGGATCTATCAGTTTCCAGCACTTGCTGAAGTTAATTCACAGTCTGGCATAGCTTTATTTAGACTTGTGTGAGAAACCTTGAGGTAAATTGGATTTCTGTGTCCAAATTATAGAGGGTGTTAGGATATACATATGCGTTCATAAGAACCATTAAATCTTGCATATAGGTATTTAAAGCAGGAAACTTCTGAAAATAGGCAGACATAACTGCAGGTGTAATAAAGTCCAATCTCAGTCCCAAATCAAGTTGTGCATCTGCTGTGAAGGTTAAAACTTGGAATTTCCTAATCTCTCTTATGTAGAAGTGTGAGTGCACAGCATCATTTGAACTAACAGTTCCCCCAATGTGCTGGGGAGGAGGCAGTGCTACCATCTCTAGCTCGTTTGAAAAGCCAGCACAAGCCAAGGCAGATAACAGCTCTTGTTTTGCCCAGGTAATTAGATCCAGCATATCAGTAAAGGAAAAAACTAGTTTTAAGGTTAACTAAACAAGGTATTGGCTCTCCTTGTACAGTTCTACATGCCAGATTCTGTTTTCCTTGCTCATGGAAATAGGTCCATGGAAAGTCCTGAGGGATTCCCTGCAGAACAACTGCTGTTATTTCTAATGATCGACAAGGCAAAGCTCTGGACTCGCTCTGTGACAAGAAACAAATCATACAACTCATCTGCCCCAGTTGTTCCATATATTAAATTGGAATAGTAAAACCTGCTTTCTCACAGGGGGACTGTGAAGATTAATTAATTAGTTTGTAAAGCGCTTTGATCCCATAAAACACTACATAGGTGCCAGGCGTTATTACGAAGAGTTATAAAATGCCAGCTTTCATAGGCACCTTGGGATAGCTGTTTTATAGATACAAATCTGTGCCATTCTCCTTAGAATTATATTGTTGCACTCTTCCTGTGAAAGAGCACATTCCAAAAATTGGCTCATTTTAGGAAAGATGCAATTTTTGGAATAGAGAGAGTATCACTGGTTGTCATAAATATCTTTTTCAATTAGAGACTTGTAGATTAAAGATACATTTTGCTGTAGGATTTGGCATAGAATTATTTCAAAACACCTCCATCTGCAGCAGGAGGTCATGTAGCTCGATTTTGGATACCTCCTCTATCTGAAAGAAAACAAGATATTTTTCTGCCTCAGTTCCTTTATTAGAGCAGAAGTATGGGATAAGTATTCTAGAGGGTCTCTTGCTTTTATTTTATATGAAGTACTGCTAAATCATTAGTATGTGAATAATTAAGCTTAATAAGGGGAAGCTTTAAGTCACAGGAATCTCTTCCACTAATGGCCCTGTTACCCAAGATTATTACATTGCCATGAAGTGAAAAAAAAAATCTAAGTTTTATTGCCTAACAGAAAAACTCTGGCATTTACTCTATATTAGCAAGAAAATAGTCTACAGCTATAGAACCATGTAATAGATTAAATTGCTCTAAGGTTTCTTTAGATAAGCTTACTTCAAAAACAAATAGAGGTCACCAAACACAGAAACTTGAATCAAAATTTAAATATTAGCATAATTTAGAACTGCAACAACAACAAATCTATCTCATCTCCCTTCTGTGATGTCTTTTATTATATCATTTTAGCTTTTAGTTGATAATCCTGACAATGGAAATCTTCCTGTAGGAAGGATGCATGTCAACTCGTTGCAGAATGCTCTGAACTAATGAGATGGATATTAAGGGTCTGTCTAATGTGACTGCGTGTTTGTATAAATATAGAAGTTATACATATGGGTTAACTGGGCTAGAGTCTGAGCCTTATGATTGAAGCTTTAAGATGTGTATGTGTAAAGGGGGGGAAAAAAAAAGAGGAGGGGGGCGCAGGTGGAGTTTGGAATTAACAAAACCTCTTTAATTTCCTGTCTCAAATGGACAGTGACTCCTAGCTGCTCTTTCAATTGTGTAGATGAGATGAGAAGTCTCCTACACTTTTATGAACATTATCAGGTAAGGTTACTGGATGCTGTTTCTTAAGTAAAGTAAATATTTTCCCTCACCACATGTTTTAATTGGAGATGATAAAATTTGGGAATATTTTTCATTCCAATTAAGTATCTAGTTTTACTTTTTTCCCACAAAAAAAAAAAAATCAGAGAATGTCTGTTGATTGAGAGAGAAAAAAAAAAAAAAAAAAAAAAGCAGCACTGATTGTTTACCTACTGTTTTATCTTATTTTCTTAGGGATTTTTTTCAACATGGTAAAACGGTTTCTGGAAAATAAGAGTTGCCAATTTTTATTTATTTATTTTTAAAAAAAAAAAAACTAAGTTCCCTCATGCCTTGAGACTCTCTTCTATTTCTTCACTCCTTTGCAAATTTAAATTTCAGCTGTCCTTCAGCGTGCAAAGGACTCCAGAGGAGCATTTCCTGGAATTGCTTTTAGCTCTGCTTGGAAGGAGAGAAACCACAGGATAAGTTGCAAGAGTGTCTGTTTTTTTGGCATTTCCTCAAGTCTGGAGAAATTATAGAATATGGGTAAATATCTGCAGAGCGGTGTTTTTAAGCCATGCTTATCACAGATCTTTAGGCTGTGATGTGGGAATTGGAAATAGCCATTCAGTGAATTGTTTTTTCTCCTGTAAATCATGGGGGGGGGGGGGGGGGGTTTTTTTTTTTTTTTTAAATGCTTTTTCCTTCTAAATCATCATTTCTGGAACACACTTTTTTTTTTTTTCTGGTCTAGAACCATGCAATTTAAAGGGAGAGATGCAGAAAAACTTTGGAAAAAATGTTCTTTCAGATTCACTAGAGTGCCATCTGTATGAACAGATGGGCAAAATATCTCGGGGCCAGAAGGAGCCTGCACGATCAAATCAGGAGGCCGGGGCTCCGTGCGGATGCGCTCCTAGTGTCACAACAAAGTGGACCGGAGCGATTCCCTCGGTGAGCTGGCCCCGAGACCCGTCCCCCGAAGCTGCTGTCTGCGAGCAAGCGGCTTGTAATGAGTGCCCTGCCAATCCCTGCGCCGCGGTGCCGCTCGGCTCTGGGCAACTGCCAGCCAAGAACAAATGTTCAGATCCTGAAATTAGCCTCACTTGTGAACGATAAATCCATATTCAGCACTTCTTGGTGAGAACTCGTAATGCCGTCTCCATCCTCCTATGGTAGTCATGAATACATCACTGCTGAGAACTGCCATAAATTCCTTAAAAAAAAATACAGAATATATAGTGTACGTATGTAGTATATATTGTAGAATATACATGATATTTTTCAGTGAGTTATTTCTGTTTTACAATGAATATTGGAATGTCAATTTACAAATGTCACCAGAAAGTTACAGCTTCTAATTTTTCATTTACTTACAAGGGTTGCTGTCATGGAACTATGTTTTAAAACTCTGTCATTTAAACACATTTGCTCCAATATTATGAAAGATGTGAACTTTTAAATAGACTTAAAGAATTTTGCAGGGCCATACTCTCATTTAGACCCTATTCCCATTTAGAGGTTTCCGAATAAATATCAGAAATATTGAAACGGGTGGAAAAAAATGTTTTTTTTTTGCTGTATCATCTGTCATCCCTAGATTCAATCTTCTTTTTGTCACCTGCTGCCTGTGATTTTTGCTGCTGCCACTTCTTAAAGCCTTCATTCCTGGTGGGAATGCAACAGGACATGGGTGCGAGTACAGGCTCAAGGGGCAGTGTAGTGATGTCTCTGGCTGTAGAGCAGAGTAAGGGTTTCCAAATCTCTTCTGCTCAAGTGGAAGTACATTTAGATTTACTGTCCTAGGACACATTAGCAATTCATGACAACTAGGACAACTTAGTCCAAGTTATTCCTCTTCCATTTAGGGAATACTATTATTTCTTGTTGTTTCAGTGGTGGAGAAGAGGAAAGAAAAATATCCCATCTGAAATTGTCTTCCTAAAATTATTTTCAAGATTGCTCTTGCTTGTATATTTGTTGCTCACAAGCTAATAGTATGACTTGAAATCATAGATCAGGGCTTAAGTTTCCTTTTCAGTCCTTAAAGGTTAAAAATAAATAAATAAATAAAATAGGCTCAAGGTTTAATATAGTGATCTATTTAATCAGAAAAGTTATACCACATGAAAGATTCAAAGTAGATGTACTCAGCTAAAATATTCAAGGTCACAATAAACCTGTGGATAGTCTACTTGTACCAAAATAAATCCCTCATTAAAAAGGTTAATTAAAAAATAGGGCTTATGACCTAAGTGGTAAATTGTGAATGTCTTCTAACACTGTACTCAGTTTAAATTTATTTCCTGTTCAAGACAAGTGAGGAAGTCAAGTGTTAAGCAGAATGATGGACATTTTGTAATCTCAAAAAGTGTTTCAGTGGGCTCTTTTGTGTAAAGACACACCACTGCTAATAATAATCAGTCTTTCTGCATGGCCCATTTTTTTTTGTCTAAAACATTTATTTTGCTTTTAAACAGATGGTAGCCAAATATCTTAAACAATCAGTATAGCTATCAGATATCAGTATAGCTGATATTGCATAGAAAGAAACACTCCAATGCATTTTTATATGCTTATCATAGAATCATAGAATGCTTAAAGTTGGAAGGGACCTCTAGAGATCATCTTGTCCAACCCCCCTGCACACGCAGGGTCACCTACAGCAGGTGGCTCAGGACTGCGGCCAAGC